>JAKJMR010015834.1:0-25839 GCA_024449315.1 Daboia siamensis
GGGATGAGAACTATATTTGCCTCAGACCAAGATTTAGGCGTTCTTGCACCTTCTAATAGTGCATTAAATACCTCCAATAGGGGTTGAGCTAAGATATTTTGTTGTTCCTTATAAATTTCTATCGGGAGACCGTCAGGACCCGGTGCTTTATTGTTTTTTTGTTCATTAATGGCCTTTATCACCTCGGACAGCCTAATTTCATCATTCAACATATTTCTGGTGTCCTCTGTAACCTTGGGTAGTTTAGCTTTTTGAAAACATTCCTCCACTTTCTCCACAATTGCCTGATTATCTTCTTTATATAATCGTTCATAAAATTCCTGGGCTATAGTTTTTTTTCTCCTCTTCCTGGTGATGTACTCTCCCTTCGTCTTCTTGTCATTCTCGCCTAACGCCTTCTCTCAGCGCTTCTATCGCTGCTTGTTCCCTCTCCGTGAGGCACCCACTTCAAGCCAATAACTCTTTCTCAAGCGCTTCCTAATGTTTTCAAAATTAAATATTCGGATATACTTTCCGTCAGCTCTGCTCTACTGTTGTACCGCTAGTTCCGTGCTGGCTCCGTCCCTCTGTCAGATCTTCGTGTCGGCCATTACTGGCCTCCTTCTCCCCAGTTTGCTCACATCAGGCTTTCTCCGGATCTCCAACACGAACCGCCGCTCATGTAAATTCTCTGGGATGCCTGCAACTTCGGGTGTCCCTACAGGACCTCCTGGGGCTCCGAAAAGCCCCCGCGGATACTGGGTGAGAGGATGTGTGTGACAGAGAAATCCGTTCACACAGCCGCCCGCTCTGACAGCCGCCCGCCCCTCCAGTATTGATAATTTTTGATAATCTTTCAGTAAGTTGTGGTACTTACTTTTCAGTAAGTATGATATATATATCTACTTACTGAAAAAGTGTCAAGGAAATTTAAAATCAAATGGTTCTCCCATTTCCAGTTATCTGAAAGATTTAAAATTGATAAAAAGATTTAGGGTATTGAACAAGGCAAGTTAAAATTTGAAATACAGTTATGTACATGATGCATATGTGCAATTTCTAAAATGTGCAAACTTTTATATTTGAAACAGAGGAGGGAAAAGAATGTATAATAAAATTGGTTGAGAATTTTGGTTATAACATACAAATGGATCAATGGAAAAATTGTGTAATTAAAAGGCTTGAAATGTACATTGTACTATGATCACAAGGACAAAATGAAGTTTCTTTGGAACACCGTAGAAATTATGTAAAATGTAATTTGTCAGGGACAAAATATTTTTACCACTTCCAAACTTTATATGCCATGTGCAGATTGAATGTTATTTTGTAGGTGAATGTTATTTTGTAGGACAGAGTATTTGAAGGTATGATGGGTGTTACTGAAGGGCACACTGACATACAAAGCTCTGACTTTCATCAGGTCACTGCTGTTTTCTTCCCTCAAAATCTGTCCACCCATCTCACTTAATGAATCTTTATTGAAAATACAAAGTAATTTCAACTAGACACAAAGTTAGAGACTTGTTCAAAGTGTGAAAAAAGTCAGAAATTAACCACATGCATAATAAACTTCCAGCAGGTGCAAAGTAAAACAAAGTCTAGAAATATCTATTTGTTTCTATAATATGTGCAGATATTTATACATATTATACAAGCAAATAGATATTTGCAAAGTAAAACAAAGTCTAGAAATATCTAATTCGCTTGTTTGCAACCTATTTGCACACCTACCACCTATTACGCTTCAACACTGATTCAATTCATCTATTTCACTGATCCAAAATCAGTTTCTTAGCACTATATGTTCACCCAGTTCCAACCAGAATGTAAATGAAATTTAAAAAATATAAATATAAGTTTAATTAATAGTTAGTAAGGAAACAAATGATTGCTTTAAAAGTTTTGTTGCTTTTAAAATATTGAGTTTCATGGTATGTAAAATTATGAATAAATCTTTTGGAACAAAATGGCAAACTGGGCAAAGGAGATATAATAAAGTTAAAACTTGTATAATTTGTATTTTTGCTTTTAAGAAGTAACAAGGTGCAATTCAAGGTGCTAGTAATAACCTTTAAAGCCCTACATGGCTTAGGCCCGGAGTACTTGCAAGATCACCTGCTGCCATTATCAACCTCCCATCGCCCGGTTTGTTCCCACAGAGTCGGCCTCCTCAGGGTGCAGTCGGCCAGGCAATGCCGTCTGGCGACCCCCAGGGGGAGAGCCTTCTCTGGGGGCGTGCCGACCCTCTGGAATGAACTGCCTCTGGAGTTGCAGATGGCCCCTGACCTTCGGTCTTTCCTCCATGACCTGAAGACTTGGTTATTCCAACAAGCGGGTCTGGACTGACTATGTTTTTTAAATTTGGCTTTTATTGAGTTAAATTGTCATGTATCTATTACATTTACTGTTTAATTTTTTTTTTAAATTTTGTATTCCATGTTTCTTAAATTTTTTGTTGTAAGCCTCCCTGAGTCCTTAGGGAGAAGGGCGGCATATAAATTCAATAAATATAATCTAATTTAATCTGTTTAAATGCTATATTAGCATTGTCTGTCTGTCTGTCTGTCTGTCTGTCTGTCTGTCTATCCATCTATCTGACAAAAGAGGCCATTTAAAAAGAAATGCTTTCTATCATACTACATATTAATTCCTTACATAGCAAATTTGTTAGAATTCTGATTTACCTAGTGGGTGCTTTGTCTAGAAAACAATATTGTTTATCAATACATTAACTAAATTCCTTGATTTACTATATGAAAAATAGTAAAAATAAAAGTAGCATAGCCATTTCCTTTTGTATATGAATTTTTGTTTTCCTGGTAATACAGTGTACCTGCATTCACTGTGGAACATACAACATCATAGTTCAAAAAGAGAGCCGTGATGGCACAATGGTTAGAATGCAGTACTGCAGGCTAACTCACTGCTCACTCCAGGAGTTTGATTCTCACCGGTTCAGGGTTGACTCAGCCTTCCATCCTTCCAAGTTCTGTAAAATGAGGATCCAGATTGTTGGGGGCAATATGCTATTCCATAAACCACTTAGAGAGGGCTGTAAAGCACTATGAAGTAGCATATAAGCCTAAGTGCTATTGCTATTGCTATTGCTATCACAGTTCAAAAAGACTTACTGTCAATTTGCTAGTCTCCTAATCTCTGTATCTTCGATTACAACCTTAAGAGCAATGCTTTTTAATACTGTGTTTCCCCGAAAGTAAAACCTACCCCCAAAATAAGCCCTAGCTTAGGGATGATACATATGCCTAAAAATTAAGCTAGGGCAGCCCTTGGATTTACACATGTCTGTGTGGCCGAAGGAGCAATTTCATTCTGCAGCTGAGAATGGAGGTCGGGCCAGCATTTTGCAGTCAGAGGGCTTTCCAGAAGGCCTGTGCAGCCGAGAACTGAGCTATGGATTCAATCCATAGCTTGGTACTTGGCTGCAGAGGCCTTCCAGAAAGGTCTCTGGTGACAAAATGCAGGCCCGAGCTCCATTTTCAGCTGCAGAATGAAGCTGCTTCTTCAGCTGCTGAAGAAGTGGGCCAGCTGGGCGGGGCTATCAGGGCCTCCACAGCAAGATGACTGGAAAAGACCTCGTCCCCCCAAAATAAGACCTAATGTCTCTTTTGGAGGCAAAAAAAAAAATAAGAATGGGTTTTATTTTCAGGGAAACACAATAGGTAAAACAAATTAAACTTTCTTGAAAATAAATTCTTAAGCAGAATTGTGAAGTCAATTTTTCTTTCATCTAAAATAATTTTTATGTTAATATTTTGTAGTAGTGAAGTGTAAATAGTCGAGTTGCTTTATTAATGCAACTTCTTTAAGGAGGTCTCACTACATATGGCTTGTTTGCCCACACCCAAAGCACGTTTTCAACAAGATGCGCCTTTTCCTAGACTGAAATATAGCTGTACGTTCCCGGTTCCAAAGCACCTTGTTTACATCTCAATGGATCTTTTCTTAGAATCATATACAAACATCACCTATTCTTGCTCACTTGTTTGAGGGTAATTTTTCCTGAGTCATTTAACACAATTGTTCAACCACCTGAGATCTCAATGCAGAGATTCCAAAGGATATGAGTGTTAGCCTTTTCCTTTTGTATATTTATAATTCTCAACTAGTCTCCAGTAGGTGAGACTCCATAGTTATTATTGTGTAAAAATCCTTGAATGATTCTGCATCCAAGGAGTTCAAAGATCAGCCATTTTTTTTCAAAATGAGATGCCCAATGAATTGGTTGTTTAGAATAGGCCTTAATCTCATTAAATGTAAAAGCCTGGACTTTAGTTGTGCTGCCACCACGTGTGCTGCCACCATGTGGCTGTTCTTGGGAAATTACCAATATGCTAATTGGGTCTACCAGTACCTTCCCCTTTGTGATGTATTTCCTGTCCTGCTCATGATGCTGTACTGGGATCCACCCCTTCTGAGTTGGACTTCCTCCTTCTCTTTGCTCCCTTGTGTTCCATCCTCCATTGTAACATCTGAACACAAGCCATGTGGACAGTAATCCTGTTACCGTCTTTTGACCTTAGAGCACCAACCAGATTCACCTGACCACACCTTCTCTGCTGTAACCACCTTCTACATGCAAAATAAAGGTATTTCAGATGAACCAGGTGCTTTATGAGTTCACTGTCTGGAAAGGGCCGTTAAATGTGACTAAATTCGCTTAAACAGACCAACAAGTGTCTTAAAAAGGAATTAAAATCACTATACAACGTGCTTCAATCTAGAACAGTCAAAAGACGGTAACAGGATTACTGTCCGCATGGCTTGTGTTCAGATGTTACAATGGAGGATGGAACACAAGGGAGCAAGGAGAAGGAGGAAGTCCAACCCAGAAGGGGTAGATCCCAGTACAGCATCATAAGCAGGACAGGAAATACATCACAAAGGGGAAGGTACTGGTAGACTCAATTAGCATATTGGTAATTTCCCAAGATCAGCCACGTGGTGGCAGCACATCAGTGACTAATAGTAATTCAACATACAGTGTGATAACAGGATTGTGTAAATTTAGTCCACCCAAGAATATTTTTACTCTCTTCTTATACAGCAAGCACATCCAAATACTATTTAAAAAACTTTGTCTGATTATATTTAACTTTCAGTTGAGTGAAACATTGCATTGTAGGACGACAGATTTTGAACCAGTGTGACTGAGATGGATTAACTTACAGAATGTGTCCAAAATATAGGACTGCATTCTGTAAATTAATCCATCTGATGGATGGGATTCAATCAGCTTCCTGCAAGGGAAACCAGTGGGGAAGCTGGTAGGAAGTGAAATGTCTCAGGCAGGCAGGCAAGTGACTGCTGCTAGGTGGGGCAGGTATACAAGAGGTGCCATGCAAATCAGGGAGGATGTGCGAGAAGTGCCACATGGATTGATGGTGCATAAGGATATGAAGGGGTTCATAAGAGGGAGGAAAGGTGGATAAAGATGAATAGGAGGTGTGTGACAAGTGCTGTGCTAGTCAGGAAGGATATGAGTGAAAGGTGTCATAAAAGTTAAGAAAGATTGCACAAGACACATTGCATAGGGAAGGTGCAAAAGGGTATGTGAAAGGTGATGTGTGGGAAACACTGCCAAGTAAGTGTGGGTGGGAATGCAGAACAGGCTGGAAAGGGTAAGTGAGAGTGCGAGAATGGGAGAGTGTTTGAGGGCATGCACAAGTGTTAGGTAAGGACATAGCTCTGAAACGATAACCTAACAGGTCACGGGATTGTTGGGGTTTTTTTGTTTTTTTAAAATTCCATTTATTACTGCCCTTCTCCGAAGACTCAGGACAGCTTACAAGCTTAGCAGTAGCCTTCATTCTATGTATATGCCTGCTTATTAGGGCTTTCACACACACCCCAAGCGGCATTATTACAAAGTCAGCTTATTGCCCCCAACAATCTGGGTCCTCATTTTACCTACCTCGGAAGGATGGAAGGCTGAGTCAACCTTGAGCCTGGTGGGATGTGAACCTGCACTAATTGCAGGCATTAAGGAGGCATTAGCCCACTGCTCCACCAAGGCTCTTGTTTACATATAAACGTATATACAACCTATATCCAGCAAAATCATTGTACTTGTAACAATTCAAACTTACCAATAATGGCATTTTGTGTATAAACTCGTTGCAGAAAATGAAGATACGATGGCAACAGCTAATAAGAAAACAATTGACTTCTGCAATTCCATTTCCATTGTACCCTACTTGAACAGTTTCTTAAAGCTAGTTCTTCATAAATTGATAGTTTAGATTTGCTGCCAAAAATTAACCATTTTTAAAATTTCTGCCAATTAAATTGTTTTGTGAAGAAGCATTTTGCCATTCCAAATCTAAGTATCTTTATGCGGGTTGCACCAATTCCCATAATATCTGGACAGCATGCAAATGAAGTCCTGTTCATGTGAAAACATTAGGCTGAAGGAGATTGAAAGTAACATATGATGACTTCTCCATGCTGAATAATAATTTGCAAAATCAATTCTTAATTATTCCCAATTTGGCAGACGTTGGAATTTCTTAGTTTTACAGAAGAGAATGTATGACAATCTAGAAGTGACTTAGTATTTTTAATCCATGAATCCAAATGTAAAATAATAGTTATATTATACAGTAGTAACACACTGTATAATATAATCTACAGTCTTAATTTTAACAGAATCTGTAATTTTACAGACTTGGTCAGTAACAAAACAATTGATAAATCAGCTATTCCCTTGACCTATGTTCCATGCAACAATAAAGCAACAGGATCAAACCAGATGGATTAGAGTTCTGCTGAATCTGTTATACACTATACTATGAGACATCATTTAATGCAAAACAAAAATTAGTATATTGTCCTGTAATCATATAATATCTCAGAATCATTTGTGAAACATAACCATTTTAAAACCATATTTTAAAAAAGGAGAAAAATAAAAGGCCACATTGCATTTATCTTGAAAAAGATATTAATCCAGGAGAAGGTATACCACATATGATTTAGGAGTTGAATAAACATTTCTGTCCAAAATATAGGCCATCATTGCTTCATAACTACAGTTAGGAGCAGCAGCTTGGTCATTAAGCGAAGCAATTACTAGGTGAAATCACAACTGTTCTTATGATCTTATTTCACTTTTACTTTCCTTTACAAACCTGTGAAGGTCATAAATGTGAGGATTGATTGATCACCA
This sequence comes from Daboia siamensis, assembly GCA_024449315.1. Lineage (NCBI taxonomy): Eukaryota > Metazoa > Chordata > Lepidosauria > Squamata > Viperidae > Daboia > Daboia siamensis. The sequence goes on from JAKJMR010015834.1 coordinate 7,169, forward strand.
TTATAAATGCAAACAATCACTAAACAGGAAATCACTAAGTGAAAGCTACTTATATGAAAGTATGAAGAATCACAAATTCAATCAAGATTGCCTAAACAAAGAAGAAATCGTATCCAAAATATCCTTTGTATTTAACAAAATGATAGCCGTCTGCTCTTGTCTATTTTAAGACTAGGTATACATTAAATTTAAAAGGGACGCGGTGGCTCAGTGGGTGAGGATGCTGAGCTTGTCGATCAGAAGGTCAGCAGTTTGGCAGTTCGAATCCCGAGTGCCGCATAACAGAGTGAGCGCCTGTTACTCGTCCCAGCTTCTGCCAACCTAGCAGTTCGAAAGCATGTAAAATGCAAGTAGAAAAATAGGGACCACTACGGTGGGAAGGTAACAGCATTCCGTGCACCTTTGTCGTCTAGTCATGCTGGCCACATGACCATGGATACGTCCTCGGACAAGTGCTGGCTCTTCGGCTTTGAAACGGAGATGAGCACCGGCCCCTAGAGTCGGAAACAACTAGCACGCATGTGCGGGGGAACCTTACCTTTACCTTTATACATTAAATTACTGATACTGTAAATTTGGGTACTTAAGTCTTTTTCCAGCTTAGAAATAATTATTTTTCTTTTTAAAATTAAAATAATAATAATAATAATAATATTTATATTTATATACCGCCCTTCTCCCGAAGGACTCAGGGCGGTGAACAGGGCAATTAATAAAATACAAGAATACAAAGATTAAAAAGGATTAAACAGATGGTAGAGATGTATTTAAACTGTTTCAATTTAAACCTATAGTAAAACAAAGGCAACTATTAATCTCCTTTTTACATCACTCAGTTTTCAGATTCAGGTGTCTGGACTATGTGTTCTAAAGTGGCAAAAGAAATAAGTTTTGTCTCTCATTGCTTTATCAGTGCCAATAAAGAACAATATTTGTAGCTCAGGTCTTTGGTGCTTTCTGAGTTTCATTGTTTTCCTCCATATGTTTCATTACCCAAACTAGGTAACATCATCAATGCTAGTAAGGAGTAGGGTTTGTTCTCAGTTTATATTCTAGTGGCTTGCCCTGAGGTGGTCTTAGAAGTTCTTTGGTTGGGCTATTTACTGTTGGCTTGTTTGGCAATTTCTTGTTGGGGTATTGATTATTTGATAATTGAATCTTAGAAATCTATAATCTGGGTGCTGATCACTGGTGTAGAGGTGCTTCGTTCTCTTTGTTCCCTTTGTGCTTTGTTTGTCTCTTTTGCATAGTCTATAGATATTCTTTATGTTTATGTATCTATTGATGGCTAATTTGTCAGAGTGCCAGGCTTCTAGAAATTTCCTAGCATTTTTGAGGCTTGTCTAGGATGGTTACAGTTTCCCAATTAAAACTATGGTTAAGTCTATCCATGTGTTGTGAATTTAAAGAGTTTTCATCTTTTGATTGCTAGATGATGTTCATGGATGTGTTCTGCCAGTCTTCTGCTTGTTTGTCCTACATAGTGGTCACTGCAGTCATTACACTGTATGTTGTAGATGATTCCTGTTTTTACTTTTGAGGCTGCTGGTTCTTTGGTTTATCTAGGATGTTTTGAAGGACTTTAGTTGACATGTGCTACGCTGATTTCATGTGGTTGTAGTAGTCTGCTGGTGGTTTCTAAGATGTTCTTGATGTAGGGCTTGTTTTGGTTGTGCTGTTTTGGGTAGAGAGGTCAGGTACTTTTTGCTAAAGTTTCATCGATATCTATTTTGTTGGAATATGTTGGATAGATGTTGTCAGAGCCCATATTTTAACAGGTCCCCTTTCCCCTCCATTACTACTGTCTTTCCCACCTTTAAACTCAAACCTCATTCTCTTCTCTTCCTGGGTTCTGCCATACTCCCGGGGGGAGGGGAGAGTGCTTGCGGGTTATTGCTTTGCTTTCCTCTATCACTACAATGTAACCCTTTGCCCTTCCTGCATATTTCTTCTGTGAACTTTCTCTTCCTTTGTTGTCAACTAGTAAAAGGGGTTCATTAATTGAAACTTAACATTAAGAAATTCAAGATCATGGCATCCGGCCCTCTCAATTCCTGGCAAATAGATGGGGAAGAAATGGAGGTAGTGACAGATTTTCCTGGGCTCCAAGATCACCGCAGTTGGGGACTGCAGCCAAGAAATTAAAAAGATGTTTGCTCCTGGGGAGGAAAGCCATGGCAAATCTAGACAGCACACTAAAAAGCAGAGACATCACCCTGCCAACAAAAGTGCATATAGTCAAGACTATGGTCTTCCCAGTTGCAATGTATGGCTGTGAAAGATGGACCATAAAAAAGGCTGAGTGCCAAAGAATTGAGGCTTTTGAACTATAATGCTGGAGAAGACTCCTGCAACTGGTTTATCTCCGGATTCGCAAGTGAAGGTGCAAAAAGTTGACACAACATTGTTGCAGCCCAGGAGACAGCCTGATGTTATCTCGCTTTTCCCCACAACAGATTTAACACCTTGGGATTGGCCTGTTTGAACCGACCGGATGAACTATGGGGTGGAGTTTTGCTTGGGACACTTTTTACCTATTGATCTGGTGGAAAACCCTCAGATCCTATCTATTATGCCTGCTATCAATGTCTCCTAATAAAAGCTCCTTTTGGAAGAAACTGCTTCCGCGAATTCTACTTTCTTAGGATGAGGGTTTGAAGTGGGCCCTGACATTAGACAGGATTTGCAGTAATAGTCAGTCCAGAAGGAAAGCCCTTAGTGGGCAACTTCGCAAGACCATGTCAGACAATGGAGCAGGAAAGGAAGAATCCACTGCAAAGGGGGAGCCCCCCTGCTGGCCAGATCCCTGAAAACTATCCAGTTCTGAGTCTTCCTACTCATCAGAAGAGGTAGTGGAGGTGGGTAGTCACAAACCTTGGTGGTCGATGGGAGAGGAAGGACGAGTGGGAGAAGAAGGCAAGAAAGGTGACACTCCGACAAGGCAGCCACCAGCCATGTTGGAAGGAGGAAATGGAAAGATCCGTCCATCTCAGCGAGGATGAGGAAGATTGTCTGGGGCATTCGAGCTGGCTGCTGGAACAGGCAATTGGCATGATGAAGATAGCCTTGGACTCCCTGAAAGAGGAGAAACCCGAACCCTATACAGGAACATCCGTCTGTGTTGTGGGAAAAAAGACACCAAAGGCAAGTCTGAAGGTGAAACTCCGGGGACATCCAACAGGGTGACAGAACCTGCTGCAGTTGCTGCTGCTGCCCCTACTCTCCAACACGCAGAAGCCACAACCTGCAAAGGGAAACACCACAAGCGCAAAAAGAGGAAATGCTCCATCCAAAATGTGAAGTATTGGGGTGAGCCATAATGCCTGGGATTTTTCCTAACCCAGGTCCTGAATTATATAGAGGAATACGGTCAAGATATTCCCACCAATCGTGCCAGAATTCGCATCCTGCAAGCTGCCCTGGATGGCATCGCAGCGGACTGGGTCATGGACCTCTATGACTACAATGCCTCAGAGCTGCTGAACTTCAATCAGTTTGTGTTCTCCCTCAGACGCAGGTTCTAGGACCCATTGGCAGATTGAAAAACTGACAAAAAAATAAAGATGGTGAAGCAAGGCAGACGACCAGTGGCAGAGTACACTCAGGAGTTCAGAACCCTAGCCAGTAAGTTGAATTGGATGGCCTGAATTATGACCTCTGCAATGCCTACCTTCCCCAGGGAGACCCCCACCACCTGCAGGACTGGTACACCCTGGCCGAGGAAGCCAAGGTCGACCTAGCCAAGAGACAGCGCAGAGGAAGACCCTGGGGAAAATCACCATTGGAACCATCCCGTGAAACCACAAAGCAGTAGCCAACTGCCAAGAGAACCATTGTCTGTTTCAGATGTAGCAAGGAAGGGCACCATGCTGCAGAATGCCGGTCATGCACCCCAACAGAAAAGGCACACCAGACCCCAGCTGGAAAGTCCAGGAAATCGCCCACCAAACTGAAGGAGCCAGCCATGAAAGGCACAGAAGCCGTTGAGTTCCCCGCCACTGCCCAGCAAGGGAAAAGAACTCTGGCCTACACTGCAGGAGCATCCAACTCATCTGACAACAACTCCGAAGACGAACCCCTGGTAAGTGGACCCATTGTGCCCTCACCAGGACAGTGACCATACTAGCCTCCACCATGCCCAAAGCTGTAGACGTCAGGGCATTAATTGACTCTGGGTGTATCCATTGCCTTATCAGCCCAATGCTAGTGGGGAACCTAGGCATACTGGTGAGGAGGCTGAAGAACCAATTTCCTTCAGTCAATTAGATGGGTCCATAGCAAGGGGGATGCTGGCACCCTAGCGACGTTGCCACTCCAACTCACCCTGGGGGACCACATAGAGACTATAACGTTCACGGTAACCCCTGGCATGGAATACCCCATAATCCTGGGCATGTGTGGCTGGCCATATGGAACCTACAGGTGGACTAGAGAACAGCAGAGCTTAGGTTCCCAAAGGGGAAATCAACCAAGACACCGACTTGGCCCCTCTCTCGAGAGGCCGCAACAGAGAAAGTCGCGATAGGTGGGTGAAAAGGAACTGCCCCAAATACCTGAGGAATACAGGGACCTGGCTGAAGTGTTCAGCGAGGAGAGGTCAGATGAGTTGCCACTGCATCGACTCACGGACTGTGCCAAAGAGATCAGACCAGGGGCAAAACTCCCAAAACCCAGATTATACTCTGTGAGCCCCCAGTAATTGCAGGAGATGCAAAAGTTCATAGATAAAAACTTAGAGATGGGTTTTATCCAACCAGCTAAACCAAAAATGGCTGCCCCTGTCCTGTTCAGAGAAAAGAAAGATGGGTCTCTTCATTTCTGCATGGACTATAAGGCTCTGAACTCCCTAAGAGAAAGCAATTTATACCCACTCCCCTCATGAAGAACATGTTGTCCCATCTTTCAAAAGGAAAGATTTTTACTAAATTAGACCTCAGGGACTGAATCAAAATCAAGGAAGGAGATGAATGGAAAATTGCCTTCAATTTCCCACTGTGGTGTTACCAATTCTGAGTCCTGCTGTTTGGACTGCAAGGGGCTCCAGCTGTCTTTATGCACCTAATAAATAATGTACTAAGGGAGCACCTATACAAGGGGGTGCTGGTTTACCTGGATGATATCCTTATTTTCACCAAGACTATGGAAGAGCATGTAAAATTTGTCAGAGCAGTCCTAAACAAATTGCGGGTAGCCCACCTCTATGCCAAATTGTCTACATGTGAATTTCACAAAGAGGAAATAGACTACCTGGGATACCGCATCTTCCCCGAGGGCATAGAAATGGACTCTGAAAAGAGTCCATTTAGAATGGGCACCACCCTGCACAAAAAAGCAATTGCAAAGCTTCCTGGGGTTTGTAAATTTCTATCGCCAATTTATTCCCTCGTTTGCTCAAATAGCCTTGCCCATCATGAACTTATTAAAGACCAGGGGTGAAGGCAAACCTAAACCCAACCAACCACTAAAATGGACAGTAAAATGCCAAGCCACATTCGAAAGACTAAAACGGCTGTTCTTTGCCGAGCCCATCCTGCGGCACCCAAACACCAACAAACCTTTTATAATCCAAGCAGACGCTAGCAACGTAGCAGTGGGGGCTGTATTGCTACAGGAAAATGAGAAAGCAGATTTACAACCTTGTGCATCCACATGTAGGAAACTAAACAAAATTGAACAGAGATGGGTGGTATGGGGAAAGGAGGTGTACGTGGTGAGATGGGTGCTTCTCACCTGGCGGCAGCTCTTGGAAGGGAATAAAATCCCCTTCCTAGTGTGGACTGATCATAAAAATTTGAAAGCATTAAAAACACCAAGAAAACCTACTCCTAAACAAGCGCGGTGTTTGCAACATTTCCACCGGTTTAATTTCACTATGAAACATCTACCCGGGGGAAGAATTTTCTGGCAGACTCGCTATCCAGAATGCCTCAATACAATAGCACCCGACCCAGTGTAACAAAGCCACTCATGCCCAAAACATAGCTGGCAGCACAACTAGCCGAGCACAAGCCAAGCTACAAAAACCATTAGCCAGGCAGGCAGGGATTGAATTCAGAAAAGTACTAAAAACCGATGAATGGTTCCTGAGTCACAAAAATTTGTGTACCATCACAGATGGATTGCCCCGGGTGGGGGAGAAACTATACATACCTGAGTCAGAGACTAGCATTCATGCAGCTCTGCCATGATTCAAAATCGGCAGGCCACTTTGGATTCGTGAAAACACTACACTTAGTGAAGAGGCAGTTCTGGTGGCCATCCATCAAAAAGGACATTGAAAGCTATGTAGCCAGCTGCCCAATATGTGCATCAGAAAAAAGATTACAGGGAAAATCACCTGGACTGCTACAGCCAGTAGCAATCCCCTCAGCCCCCTGGAAGGAAATTTCCATGGATTCCATAGTGGAACTACCCAAGAGCAGTGGGAACACAGTCATTTGGGTCGTAATAGACCTATTTTCCAAACAAGTACATTTCATACCCTGTTCAAAAATCCCCACAGCAAAGACAATAGCAAAGCTGTTCGTTCAACACATCTATCGCTTGCATGGGGCACTCCAGCACATTATATCCAACAGGGGAGTGCAGTTCACATCAGAGTTCTGGAAGGAATTTTTGTCCCTTTTAGGGACCACCCGGGGGCTGTCATCTAGTCATCATCCGCAAACGAATGGTGGGACTGAACGTTTGAACTCAGTACTTGAACAATATCTTAGATACTTTATTAATTACCAACAAACTGGACAGAGCTACTTCTGTTTGCTGAAGTTGCCTACAACAATGCAGTCCATCCCAGCATGGACTACACCCCATTCCAAGTAGTCACAGGACAAAGCTCCTTTTGGAAGAAACTGCTTCCACAAGTTCTGCTTTCTTAGGATGAGGGTTTGAAGTGGACCCTGACAGATGTTCTTTTTCCTTTTTCTGCTGATCAGGGTTACTGCAGTGAGTTTGTATTTGTCCTACTGATTTGTATGAATTTCTTCCTTGCATGATAAAGTATGGATCTAATGCTGTATGATTGCAATGTTACAATGTCAGTGTTAGTAACTTAGGTAAATTTTGGGTATCTGAGGGTATTGTTTCTAACATTGTCTATTTATTTTTAGACCCTGACCTTGAATAATTCAAAGCAGCATCTGTGCCTTAAAATTATTTTCTGCTTGGCTTGGTTTGGTACCTTCTCCATCTGTTCATATATTTTTTTCTTGCTCTATTTTCTTGCTACTGTTAATTATTAAAATTATAACCAGGGAGGGTTGTTCTTGATAATAATTTGAAACTATTGCTTTGATTGTACTCCCTGGTCATTTTTTTTCAATGATCTTGAATGAAAAAAGTTTGAAAAAAGTTAAATAAAGAGGACAGGAAAAATTGCTATATTACATAGTTTTGTAAATTGGAGGCTAATAGTGGCGATGATGATGTTATCCATTCAGTCGTGTCCAGGTCTTGGCAATTCTATGGACCAGATCTCTCCACATCTTCCAATCTTGCACTATTTCTTTTGAGTTGTTCTATACTCTGGCTCATGTCAGCTTTTATGGTGTCCAGCCATCATGTTCTTTGGCAGCCTAGTTTCTTTTTACTGCTAACTCTGTCAAGCACAATTGCTTTCTCCAGTGAATTGCACCACATGAAGTAGAGAACAGAATAATAAAGTTTGAAGGGACCTTGGAGGTCTTCTAGTCTGTCCTCCTGCTCAAGCAGGTGATCCAATATAATTTCAGACAAATGGCTGTCCAGTCTCTTCTTAAAAGCCTCCAATGATGGAATACCCACAATTTCCTGCATGACATGGCGAAACCATTTATGCTTTCAGAGGGGGAGAAAGTAACCATTTTCTTTATCCATGAATACTAGATTAAATTTCACATATAAATAAAATAAAATATGTAAATATTGTCAACTGCTACATTTTATTTATTATGAACTTCAAGACTATGAAGACTATGAGTTGGCTGAGTTTTTGAATTCTTTTATATTCCTTCCTGTTCTTTCCTTTGAGTAAGATTTTGAGAGGTTGAAAGCTTGCACATTTTATGTGTTATTTTGTTAATCTTGATAAAGATATTACCTAACAATGGATTATGTTTTCCTGGATTAATGCAGCCACTGCTTTTTATTTATATATTGCAAATAATTACATCAGAATCTAGGTTGCCACTCAGTGGCCAGCTGGGAGACAACAGATTCTTTATGATTTTTAAGACAATGAGCTCTGACCAGGGTAAAATGCCAAAAAAGAAAATTATTGAATAATTAAATTGCTGGAGCCAGCAATTGCATAGTACCTTATCTTTCTGGAGGAAGTCTATAGTAAGATTCAAGCTGTCTGGTTGTTTTTTTTAATAAGAGTCAGAGAATATAAATAGTAATAGCTGGGCATGGCATGGCAGATTATCTTATCAGTGACACAATGATCACTTCATGACCCTCTGTCAAGATATTTTTAGTTAAGAAAGAACTAAAAGCAATACCAGTGGATGGTAGGATGTTCTATCTGATCAGATATTTGGGAACCTAAATAAGTGCTAAAACATTTTTATAGGAAACATTGTGATTTCCCTTTTTCTTAGAGGTGTTTGATGTTAATTGTTATACAGTAAATAGGAATGCAATTATGCAATCTGCAAATCTTGTTGAGTTACAAGATTTGCCTCATTTGTTATGTATGCAACCAAAACAGGAAAAATATCATAATCTCCTCAGCAATCTTCTACTGTACCAGTACAGCAGTTAACATTATTGTTAAAGTTACTGTTCATTCTGCTGACACAAGGACAGAAAAGTTTATGGTTTATGGATTTTTTTCTTAGATAAGAGAAGGTATTAAGAAATAAATGTAACTTTAGAAAAGGTGGTGAATTGCTTAATTTGTTTATACTTATGATGAAGGTTGAAAGTTACTTTATATATATTTTTATTTTATTCTCTTCAGTTATTTCTTTTTTTACACACACACACACACACACACATACTTATGTACATACACAGTATGTACTAAGTTTATAAATTAGAGAATTGCCATGGCTAAAAATTAATTATGATTCAAGAGCTAATTAGTGTCCAATAAACCAGCAAACTCAATAGACTGTCCTTAGTTTAACTTAATTTCAAACCCATACAGTTAACATTTCTTTAAAAAACATTAGTGATATGTATAGAATGTATATATGTGTATGTATGCCTTTTCAGCTTTCAGTTAACATGATCCTCATGCATGGTTAAAAATAGAAGTGTATGAGGTTAATTATTCTGTTCTTTATATAAAAAATAGAATTAGACATAATTGCTATACATTCCTTTTGGGGTGTTTTAAACAATCATAATGTATAGTAGAGATAAGATATTGAAAATAAATAGAGATGAGTAACTATGGGTCAATGTGAACTAAACCATTTTGCTTTCTGTCAATATTAAGGTGATCTATCTCAAATATTAAAAGTAAAAAAAGCCATTTTTCAAAGAAGAATGCTTTGATATTAAGAGATAGTTCACTGTTTTTTGGAAGTTTGAATAATTCTTAATAGTTTTCCCCCTTAGATTATAAATTAGTTCTAGCAAAGCTGATCTAACATATTATATAAAAATTAATTCTAACAAAGCTAATAGAACAAAATAGAATAGAACAAAAAATGAACTTTTCACAGAAAAAACCAAGACTGAAATTGAATCATTGCAGGACAGAAATATTGTTTGTCCAAAACTTCTCTCTATATATAGCTCTGGTTCTAGAGTAAACTGTACTTTCCCTAAAGGAATAGTTCTGTGATTTGGGAGAACTCCTGCTTGTAAAGAAAGCTACGGCTTGATCAGTAGATTGAGTTTGAGGCCAGGGAACTGTTAACCAATTTACGCTGGTAGTCAGTAATAAATCTTTTCTTTGATTGATTTTGTTGAGAATATTACATGTCTTCACTACATTTAGCTTATACTACAGTGTTGCGATGCATTATTCATAGAGCTGTCAATTGAAGACTACTTGGAAACAGCAGTTACTTCAGTCATGTGACACATGTTATGTATTGGCTATCAGTTGGTTTCCCATACTATTTAAGTTACTGGTTTTAACCAATGAAGTCCTACATGTCTGGTATCAATGAAAATCTTCTTTGAGTAGAATATGGCATCTCCCATCTAGTAATCTGGGAAGGGAAGCTATGTGTTCCTTCCCTGTGAAAATTTGAGCCACAGACATTTCTAAGCCCCAAGATTTTGGCATAGCTCTCCTTTCACATGTTTTATTTATCCTACCCTCCTGTCTTTCAGGAAGATATTAAAATAATTTTATTTCAGAGTCTAAAGAGAACAATAAATTATGCCATTTGGGCATGAGTGTTGGAAATTGGATACTTTTTATCAAGGTCTTTCATTTTTTAATTCATTTTTGAGAAAACTGAGCTCTTATGATGTTTGTTCTGATTGGCTGTTCTGCCTGTTTTATAATTACTTATCAGGACTTTTCTACAGTAGGGCAACATGTAAATACTATGAATGAAAGTTGCAATAATTCTATAAATCTGCAGATAATTAAATGGTTTTGGCTTTTCTGAAATCATAGCTTTCAAGAGTTAGAAGTATGAAAGGAATTATATTTAGTGGAAAAATAAATCCATCAAACCAGTTTTTGCATGATTTGAACTTTCATTTTGGTTCAGTATTTCAATTACATAAGAACCATTACAGGCACATTATTATTTTCTATCTTTAAAAAATTCTTCATAAGCTGCAATTTTAAAAGCAAGGGATAATACAAAAGTCACAGGAAAAAAAATCCATTAAACAGGAATAGCTGAAAATATGTAGATTCAAATCTAATATGCATAAGCAATATAGTAGCCCTAGATTATTCTAGTTTATACTTTTTTAAGTATTCTCAATGTGTCTTTTACCCCTCTTTCAAACCAATGACCCTTTCTGGGTTTCTATTTGGAAAGAGAGGATCATTGGTTTGAAAGAGAGGTAAAAGAATCCATCCATGTTAGAACTGAACTGCTGTCCCTCAATAGAGGGGGAAGAGTACAACACCACTTATCTCCAAGAAAATTCCACAACCATTTCAACAGATAAACCCCAAGTGGCTTGAACAACTCCCAAAAAGAGTGCTAATGACCAGATGACTGCAAAGAAATACTGTCCTTCCATTGCAGTCCCCCCCCCCCCGCCATTCTGTCAGAACCTATCCTTCCACCATCCAGTCACAACTGATGAAGCTTCTTGGACGAGAAGTGAAATGTCTTCTTCTTCCTCAAAGAAAAATGGTCCAGTTGCCTTTTGAAAAAGTACTATGACCTGGATGGCTGAGAATCTCCATAGACATTTACTAATAGGTAAATATGCTTTCTGAAAGTATTAGTATTAATTGAATGGAGAAAGAGAGACTACTAATTGCACACAACAATAAAATTGATTGGATTTTGATGTATCTGACATTACTGTTAAAATCTGGAACTTCAGCTGGTGCCGAGTGCAGCTATGTGAGTCATATTGGGTGCCAAAGAAGGACACATATACCATCCTTGCTCCGCAAACTTCACTGGGTGCCAGTTTGCTTTTGGGTCCAATTCAAGGTGTTAGTCATCACCTATAAAGCCCTACATAACATGCAGCTAGTCTACCAACAGAATTGGCTTTGCTCCATCACATCAGTCTGTCCAACTTGATCAAGCAGGGAGAGAATGCTGCAGACCCCATTAGTCAAAAAATTTAAACTAGTGGGATCTAGGATCTGCAGCTGCCCCTGCATTATGAAACATACTGTCCCCAGAGGTAAGGTGGCCCGCTACTCTTCTAACCTTCCATTAAGAGATCCAAACTTGATTCTGTGGCTTTATGTGGGAGGCACAGAGAACCATGCAATCATGGGGCTGGCTGGCCTCATGAGAGCCCCCCCCCCATATTAACTAATGTTAAATAGCCATTTTGGATTTTTTCGGGAGAAGGGCGGTATACAAATAAAATTATTATTATTATTATTATTATTATTATTATTATTATTATTATTATTATTATTATTATTATTATTATATAATGTTGTATTCTTGAGATTTTAAATTTTTTAACCTTAAATTAATTTTAAAATTTTAATTTTATACATTATTTTATATGTTGATTATATTGTACACTTCCCAGAGCTTCTCTTTGAGGGAGAAGGGTGGTTTAGGAATAAGAATACAAACATACAAACAAATGGATAAACTATAAATAAATGTCATATTTAGAATAAAGTCTAGCCATCTGCTAAATGGAACATGGCACCGCAAGGTCTCAGATCCATGCAACTTTTTGGTGAATGCAAGTACTATATAATTAATTATGGATGGCATTCATGGTACTTTTGGCATTAATCTGCAAACTGATTGCTTGTTTTATACCACGGGTCGGCAACCCGTAGCTCCAGAGCTGCATGTGGCTCTTTAAGCCGTCTCCTGCGGCTCCCAGCACTCCTCCGCCATTCTGGAAAAAAAGTGGGAGTAAAAAAGTCCCATTGAGAGAATGGGGTGGCAGAGGTTTGGGGAGCTGTGCACGCAGCTCTCCAAACCTCCACCACCTCGTTTGGAAAGCTGCTGCCTTCGTCCACCTCTGCAAGCCACCGAGAGAATGGGGCGGTGGAGCACTCCGCTGAGAGAATGGGGCAGTGGAGGCTTGCTGCCCATTCTCTCAGAGACTTCTTTCGGGGAGTGGCAGAGCCTAGTTCCCTCGAAAGAAGTCTCCGCCGAGAGAATGGGCGGCAAGCCTCCACTGCCCCATTCTCTCGGCAGAATGCTCCACCACCCCATTGTCTCGACTCAGCGGAGACTTCTTCTGGGGGATCCAGCCTCTGTTGCCCCCTTCTCTCAGCTGGGCTCTGCCGAGATGAGAGAATGGGGCAGCAAGCCACCAAGAGAATGGGCCGGTGGAGCGCTCTGCTGAGAGGATGGGGTGATGGAGCGCTCTGCTGAGAGAATGGGGCGGTGGAGGCTTGCCGCCCATTATCTCAGCAGAGACTTCTTTTGGGGGATCCAGCCTCTGTCACCCCCTTCTCTCAGCTGGGCTCTGCCGAGACGAGAGAATGGGGCGGCAAGCCGCTGAGAGAATGGGCCGGTGGAGCGCTCCACCGAGAGAATGGGGTGGCTTGCTGTTCTCTCGGCGTGGCGCAGCATAGGCTGGATCCCCCGAAAGAAGTCACCGCAGAGAGAATGGGCGGCAAGCCTCCACCGCCCCATTCTCTTGGCGGAGCGCTCCACCGCCCCATTCTGTTGGCAGCTTGCCACCCCGTTCTCTCATCTCAGCAGAGACTTCTTTCAGGGGATCCAGCCTCCGCTGCCCCATTCTCTTAGCGGAGACTTGCAGAGCTGCTACCTTCGGTTGCTTTTCTTTTGGGGCATCCAGCTGTTGAGAGAAGGGGGCAGCAGAGGCTGGATCCCCCGAAAGAAAAGTAGCCGAAAGCAAGCTGAAACAGAGAGAAGGAGACTGCAAGAAGGGCGAGATCAGCACGGGCTGAGAAATGCTGATCTCGTGTTCCTGGCAATCTCCCTTGATTTCCACTTGTGAAGTTCGGGGCTGGCCTTACGGAGTTGCCAGAGCTCCCAGGAGGACGCATGCACAGGGCCGCTGATCAGCCTCTTGTTTTGCGCATGCGCATTCTTTTGCGCCTCCCAGTTTTTTCTTTTGTGAGGGAACCGGTTTTCAGTGGCTCTTTCACTGTTTCAGCTTGCTGACCCCTGTTTTAGACATAACATGATGCATAAACCCATCTGAAAAGAGTAGCTTTATATGTGGCCCATTGTATTGCCTGCTGAATTGTATTAAAAAAATTATGGCATACAGTGATGTACTGTATAAATCCAGCCTATCTATCAATGTTATTTTATGATAATATTCCTAATTTCTGCTCCGTATCTTTTCAGCATGAGGCAGGAGCTTTGCATAAATGAAATGAAATTACATTTTACATTCCTGAACATACAAATAGTTTAGATGTAGTTTCAGGAGATGGAATGTAATAAATCCTAATCAAAGTAGCAAATGTTGCAAAGATATATTTTGCTATTGATTTTAGATTTGCATATGAAATGAAAATAGGACACAAATATTTTTGGTGTATTGATTTGAGTTAAAACTCTACACAGCATGGATCAGGACATCATCATCATCAAGGTATCAGGCTAGAAATGGGGAGACAGTTAGTTCTTACCTATGAAAAAGATCTGGTGACCTTGGGCCAATCACTCACTCTCAGACTAACAGGCTTCTTGGTGTGGGAAAAATAGGAGGAAGGTGCTTTGGATATGTTGGCCGCCTTGAGTTATTTGTAGAAACAATAAAGGTAGGATACAAATAAATAAAATAATGAGGACCTTTATAAATGTATAGATGATCATCCTTTACTAAAATAATGTTTGAGACTTGAGATCTTACAGAGGTTATGCAGTCTAAGGAAGCTGGGGGATGGAGCAGCTTGCTGTCATTTGACATAGTTTCCAGAAGGTGGTCTATGTTAAAAGATAAACAATGACAGAAGTGGGGAGGAACATATGGAACCTTAAGAGTGGGAAGTGGAACATTATAGGGGATGGGGGGCTTAAGAGGCTCAAGGCAGTTGAGCTTGTGCCTTCACTAGGCTTGCCAGAATCTCCTCCATCTCTGAGGCTTACCATACTTCATTTAACAACCCACACATTTGTTTAAATAATGCACTGGGGAGAGCAGTCATTACTAGTGGCAGTTCATTTAATGTTTCTCCTGACTTTCAACTCTAATGGGCAGGCTGCATTACAGTTGTAACTTGTGGACTACTTGTACAATTTATGTAAAGCAACCAAATAATTATTTAGAATAACAAAATAATAAAATTACTGATTTGAAATATATGGAGTCATTATAATAGTAAAAGCTATCAAAAAATGCAATTAATATATCTAGAAAACGTGTATGAGGAACAATGATATATAAGGGATTATGCTTTCAAAATCCAATTATACTGTTTATATTGTTAAAATAACTGGCAGCTAATGAAATTAAGACAGAAAAAAGGTTTAATTAGTAGTAATGAGATAAAACATTGATAAAAAGTAAATGGATAGCTGCATTTGAAATATTTCCAAACAGAAAATATCTAGTAGCTGTTTAATGAAAAATTACAATGTATTGTAAAACTATGGATCAGTTTTTATCTATGTTCATTGAAGCATAATCAAATTGGTCTGATAGTAGCAACTTGAAATAGAAAGAATCAGTGTGATCAGAATGTTTGATGATGAGTAGGAATAGTATTTCCTGGTGAGCGTAGAGAGAGTAATGCATGTTTCAATATTTTAATTGCTCCTCCACTACATGGGTACAATCTCCATTCAAAAGGGATATTTTCGTATCTTCCTTCAATAACTACAGGTGGAAAGGCACTGATTCTAGCCAAAGACAAAGCCCTTTTAATTTGAAAGTTGAGAGCAGCTGAAAGCTAGGTAGAGTAACGGTGCACTGTGGATCAGAAAGATGTTTCTGGGTTAAGACTGACAAACTGATTACAGTCCTTAGTTAATGACATATTATTTAAGATTGGCTACTGCATGTACCTAGCCCATCAGGGTAATAGTTGCCCATGAGAAGTCATAAAATTTTAATGTTTTATGTATTGCTTCACATTGGAGACACTAGAAGCTGTCAGCCATAATTAAAGGAGCCAAGCCAGCTGGAAAGAAAGAAACTTAAGTCAGTAGGAAAGGATGTGAATCCAGGTGGAAGTTTCTATTTTGAGTAAGCTTACTTCATAGCAAAGCACCACATTTGGAACACAGTGGGTGCTTGGAAGATAGATAAATAGAGATTGAACTCTTTCAAGGGGAAGAAATAATCTATAAGGGATCAATTGGACTTCAAAATGTAATGGAATTAGCATGGACTTGGAGGATGAGGGGAATAGATACTACCTAGGAAACAAGAGGAGTCTCCAGTGCTTTAACAATCAGAGAAAGAAATTTAACAATGACCCACCCTAATTGTTCAAGCACTTAAAAGCGGCAGCAGGAAGTTTGTATTTTCAGATTTACAAGATTCTGTTAATGCAATGTTACAAAAAAGTAGCATTAGCTAACCTAATCTTGATTTCTCTCTGATTTATCCAGGAGGACTGACAAAAAAGTAACTGAGCTCAGATCTTGGTTGAGAAAACTTTGAACACTATGAGTATATGCTGGGCTCCTTTGGAGAAGTAGAAAGATTGTAGAAATGAAGCTACAGTATTTTTCATGCATTTAAGCTGACATAACAGTTGTGTGGAAAACAATCTCTAGTTATTTGAAGATATTTACTGGTCGATGGTTGTTTAATCACCAGACATGTGCTTTTGACCTTGATTTCTGAGTGGCTCATTTGTAGTGGTTCATTTTGACAGTACTAAGCAAGGGTATAAAGTGCCCATTTCAATCTGTGTCTGACAGAGAAGCACAAAATCATCTTTGCATAGAAGAACAGAGATGTATCTGTTTCCCAGCTTTGGCAGAAGATGGGCTGTTCAATTTATCTATGAAGGGAATTGAATAAATTAAAAGGGAAGCTAAAATGCACTCTTGTCTCATATCTTTTTTGACTGGGATTTCCTAGGTGCAATGTCCATGCCTATTACATTGTTTCTTCAGTGTTTGTAGATAAGAACAAGATAAATAGTTGTTTATTGGCTGCATGACATTTGCTTTCAAACCAAGGTTAGTTAAAGGAGAATTCATTCCTGTTAATACCAGAATTCATTCCTGTTAATACCAGAGATAATTGACTGGAGAAGAAGTATTGGTTGGAGAAATTGACTGATTTACCTGGATGCAAAATGGTAAAGTTGGGTTAGAAAAACTTCCGTATAGTATTGGTTGTGTGTAACTGAAGTGCCTCTTTGTGTAGAGTGTTTGGATTAATTTATCCTTCAGTTACATTGTCACTCTCAGGAAGATTGTCAATATGAGTTTTGAGAAGTGAGGGCATTAGATTTTTTGAAATAGCTGTGTAATCAATCAAAGAGAACCTTGTGACAACCCAGTATGAAAATTATCCTGGATAATTAATGATGGTAACGAAGATCTAGTTTGTAAAATGTCTGCAACATATGTAGACCCTAAAGACTCTAATATGGTCCTTTGTATCGAACTTTGATCTTGGGGGTGGGGATGGGTAGCAGTTGTTTTTTCTTCATGAGTGAAATCTGTCCTTAAAGAGCAATTGATTCTTCTGACCTTTGCACTTTAATCATTTGTCCAAGTGCAAATAGCTCAATTAAAAATAATGAGGATCAAATGCTAGGGTTGTTCCTGGAGAAGTGGAGGGAGAGCAATCATCCATTTCTTACTGAGAGACACAATAAGAGCGCTTTGAAACTTTAGTTTATTATGAATAAGAGTTCTGAATATACTTAAGTTCATGACAAATCAGGTGAAAGTTTCTCACTTTCCCAATCTTACAAGGTGCTGGGTGACAAAATGGAGGAAGTTGACTCACCTACAAAGGTATAAAAAAGTTCTCAAGTGTAAGATGATTAGGGTCATCTTACTTTCTTAGTCCAGTGTGTTTTTGTCATGGTTTTTTTGGAGGGGTCAGTGTACCTCCCTTCTTTTTATCTCTGTTATCGTTTTGCCAGAGAAATCTTTTATTAAAGCTTCCTATCTGTCAACCACTGGCAGGGAAGTCTAGATTTCAGAAGTAATTAAGAAAGGCTTATCTTCTGTAGAGGGTTAAATAGAAATATCTAAAGGAATTGCCAGAACCATTTACCCCTGTATATTGCCACTTAACCATCTTGCCAGCATCACAGTAGTGAAACATATTGCAGATGTAAGTTCTTAATTTTTTTTTAATTTGCAAGCCTGGATGTACTATTTTTTCAGATCAATTTTATCATTAGTGTGTTCATTTAATGTAATAGAGGAGCTAACTAAGTCATGGATCTTTGATAATTCTGAGACTGTCTATTCCAGGTAGACCTATGGGCCTAGGGGGTATGCTGTAGATGCTTACCCCCAAGATGTAAAGGGGAGGGGTCCCTGCAAGTTTGTATTCTCGGTCCTATCTTCTTCATTCTGGAACAGTCTCTCCCTGAGAGACTCCTTCCATACTGCTATTCAGAAGTCTGTAATTTTTCAGAGTGCTTTCGAAACCAAAGATACAATAAGAGTAATTGGTCAGGGGAAGAGAGTTGAATTGTTTTCTGTTGCTTTTTGTTTGGGTACTTATTAATTTATGCATATCATATATGCCACCTAACTGCAGGATGATGCAGCACATAAACAATTTATTAGACTAATATTATTGGCAAAGGGATGGACTTTAAAATTGGGAAAAGATGATTAATCTGTTAGAGGGGATTGAAAAAAGATTATGCAGTCCTGAGAAAGATGGAAGTGTCTGAAAGAAACCCAGGTTAAATTCATACAAATCTTTGTTTTTAAAAAATCTATCTTATTAAAATGATATTTTTATAAATTTCTGTCAATTAGCTAATTTTCTTTTTCTATTTTTAATAATGCTCTTGATCAATATATTGTTTCCCAATGACTTAACATTCTGTTATAATAGTAATCCCTATTTTGAGAGAAAGATGTAATGAATGACTTCGTCCAAAATAACCAGGAATTATAAAATACATAATTTTATTACACTTACACCTGACTGAGTTAATAGTAATATTAAAGCTGTAGTAATGTGAT
>JAKJMR010015834.1:25849-38870 GCA_024449315.1 Daboia siamensis
AGTCACAGATGAAAAACAACAAATAAAAGTATTCTAAATTTTAATCATAGGTATAAATAAAGAAAACTAGGAAAGGTTTTCTATTCTGTGAATGCATCCTTTTTAAAATATTTATGCCTGTGATTAAAATTTAGAACTACTTTTGTCTTTTTTCATCTATGATTTTACATCATAATGTAACCTACTATTATGTTCAATCCCCTTTTGTTATGGAAAAAATAATCCTTTCTAATTTATAGCTGCTTTGTGATTAGTAGGTTTTCAGAAGCACAGTTTATCCATGTTTGTTATCTTCTGATTCTGCAATTTAAACTAGAAAAGTTTACTATTGTTTTGTTTTTTAATTAGTTCCTTTTTCCAAAACTATTCAATTTCAAAATGTATAAAATGCAAAACAAAGAAAATAGAATTTTTTATTGGCCAAGAGTGATTGAATGCATAAGGAATTTGTTATGTACAAGCAACAAGTGATAAAGAACTGAAAAGAAAAAAGATGAAGTAGGAGAAAAGAAAAACTGGGGTGTGCAGAAAAAAGAGAAAACAGCTATAGAAAAAAGTAACTGCAGACCAATGTCTTAAAATCAATGACCCTTTGAACTAGAATAAACCATAATAAACAGTACTTCTTCTATCATCATAAACAAATCTAGTCATTATAGCCAAAGTTAAAATTTCATTTCTTTCAGTTTGAAGTAAAAAAAAAAATCCAGTAGTGGTTTCCAAGTAGAGCTGAAGCTAAATAAAGTCTCTTCTTCCAACAAAGCAGTCAATTTTATTATTGAACCAACCTTATTAATTTCATATCCATTCGTCCATGTGGGTACTGTATATGTGAGTCCTTCCAACTCTGCACCCACAGAAGTCTTAGTACTGTTGTCATGTAAAAGAACAAAGTTTCATTTTTTTTCATCTATTTGTCCATCAAATCTAAATGAAAAGCCTCTGACTTTAGTTTACATTCAGTTTAAGAATTTGCTGTATTAAAATACATATCTGATTCCAATAAGTTTTCAATAGCTTTCTTATAACCTCTTATGCACCAGAGGTTATAAAAAGTTATAAATTCAATATAAATTTCAATCTTTTACTCTCCCTTTGATCAAGCATTATTTGTGTTTCTTGTTTCATACAATCTTTTTAACATGTTCATCTTCCATATTCATTTTCAGCAGTAATTTATAACCTCTTGACAATCACATGTTCAATATTACTATTTAAATCCAACTCAAAATCAGTTTTCTCATTGGTAAAAACAAAATTCTTATCCAGGTAAACTTTTTGTTAACTGAGCATAGACAAGTATGATATGACAAAGTTAAAATAATATAGATTATCAAAATAATTTTGTTAGGCATGCATTTGTTTGGAATAGATATAAGGAAAGATTGACTTCCAAAATTTCTTAATGGTTGTCACCGCAAATGACATTTGTTTACAAGAGAAATGATAATCATTCAAACTTGGTTGATGTGTGCTGATTTATTGCCTTTTTCTGAAGGAGAACATAAATTAAAAACTGGAGAAGGATCGGAGAGGGAAAATCATATAACTATAGATCAGAGTGTTTTGAATAAAAATGTTTCTCAAATAATTTTAATAGTATTCCAGTTTGGGGCTATATAATGTCTACTGCATTGTGTAACTGCAGTCATTCTTAAGATTTTCCATTATTTTCCATAATTCTCATCAATTAATTACAGTTAATCTTCAATTTGCAACCATATTTGAGCCTGGAAGTAAGATCGTAAGTTGTGATAGTTGTTAAGTGAGTCACCATGTGACCGTGCCCTGTTTTATGATATTTTTTATGTGTGCATTAATTACTAAGCAAACATGGATGTCATTAAACAAATTCATTTAATCCAATGGGCTTTTTTTTTTTTTTGCTGGAAACTGAAAATAAATGCTAAAAACCAGCCAAAAATGCTTAAAATCTTGGTTATTTGGCCACAGAATGCTGCAAGTAGCCATAAATGCAAGCCAGTTGCTAGGTACCCAAAACACAATTACCAAAACTAAAACCAGATCATAAGTACCCTTTGGGAGCACAGGGGTCTGTCATAACTTTGACCAGTTGTTGAGCAAGGACTATCTGTATTAACTATTCTTCAGTCCGTATTGCACTCTGTCAATACATATTACTTGTCAAGTAATAAAATAAAGCTGATAAATTCAGCTTCTGGTGACTTTACAGAAGTACATACTGTATATAATATATATAATATATTGATAATTATATAAAAGTGCTTTGCCATTACTTTTTCTGGATTTTTTAAATCTTTATAGTTTAACATATTTAATGGAACATAAGGGGCATTTAATAAATAATACCACTTGGATGAAGGGCAAGGAAGTAATCTGGAAAAAAAATTAACAGATTCTGATGGCATCATTTAGAATGTGTATTTATTGATTTTTTCTTTATTTATATTTAGCCAGTGAGACCGGCAGTGATTTCCACCCAATGTTCTTCACACATGACAGATCATTTGAAGAGTTCTTCTGTATTTGCATTCAGTTGTTGAACAAGACATGGAAGGAAATGAGAGCAACTTCTGAAGACTTCAATAAGGCAAGCTTTGTTGGGAAGATATAATTCTGATCATTACCATCATTTTCTCAATTTAAGTAATTGATACATAAATAGTTCCTGAGTTATTTCATTAGGAATAGGAATGTTTGATTAGGAAAGTTTATTTCCTAAATTTATCTTTAATTTGAGTTTGTATTTAAGTCAGGATTCATGAATCAACTGCTACTGATACAATAGCAGATGGCATTCTCCTATTCTCTTGTGTTGGGATTAAATGACAGAAACCTGCTTGTGACTTTTTCTTATGTACTATTATGTTTTCTTTTTTTCTTCTATTTACAACCATTCCCAAATGACAATAACCTCAGAAGCTCACATACCTGTAACAGACCATGAGTCTTGGAAAGAAGTGTATATCAGCAGATCTAAGAAGCTGATTTATACTATTTTCATAGGACTGTTTTACTTCTAGACCAGTGATGGCAAACCTTTTAGAGACGGAGTGCCCAAACTGCAACCCAAATCCCACTTATGTATCGTTGGTATGCCGGGTGGCCCATTGGATGGGTGTGGCCAATCAGATGGTTGTGGCCCATTGGGTGGGCGTGGCTGCACTGGTAACGGCAGACTGGGTAGGACTAAAAAGTTCAATGAATCAATTCCAACTTGGCGAGATCCTTTTTTTCATGCAAGAAGTTGAAATTGATGGATTGATTGAACCTTTTTATTATTGTTTTGCACATGGCGGCAAATTTCTAAAGTGAAAAGTTTTTCTAAAACCCAGATGAAGGCCTAGGACTGGGGCGACAGCATGCATGCCCACAGAGAGGGCTCTGCGTACCATCTGTGGCACGCGTGTCATAGGTTCGCCACCACGGTTCTAGGCCAATGATCATTTAACTTCTTTAATAGAAGAAATGCTATTTTCTGAATAATCATATGCTCAAAGCAAATAAATCATCATGCCCTGTTTACAAATCAATAGAACATATTGTTTTGGTATGCCATATACTGTTTAAATAATGTGGAATGCCCCAAAGCTATCTCTGGTCAGTATATTACAAGAAGCACATATTTTTCCTTCAGTTGTAGAAGAAATTGGAATCAAAGCCATTGCCTCACTATTTCCTAATTTAATATTGACTATTTAAGAATGTCATTGTCATTATAATGTAAATCTAAACACAGATTATGTGTTACCATATTCCTAGAAAATATATTGTTTAAAACTTAAAAAAAGCATTACATTCAAATTAGCCACATTTATAAAAAAATACCTTCGAATTTTCAGCAGGTTAAGTGATATAGTCTGTCTTGAGTTGCCATTGAAAGTTCAATTATTAATTGTGGTGAGAAGGTCATATTCTCTTTAAGCAGTTGGCATCATAGTGATCCATATTCATATTCAAACTAAATTAACAGTACATGGCATATGGGGTTTTTTGCTACATCAATTCTTGTTGATGTAAATGTCAGTAAATTTATAACATCAGAATTTCATTTTGCAAGTCACAATATATGCCTGAAATTTCCCAAACCATAGATCTTATTATATTTAAATAAAAGGAAGAGGGAAGGAAAAATGTTCCAGAGCTTTTAAGTGAAACAAGATTATCACAATGTATGGTGCTGTTGTCAGTGACATTTGATACATTTATTAGGCAAATTGTTTTTACCATTTTTGTTTCTTCACTTGAAGTAGCTGTAATCTAAGTACTGTAGGAACCTCAACAAGAAAAAAAAAATATTCCAGGTTTATTTCTATTCAAACTTTTCTTTATACTTTGTCTTTCTCCATTTTCTTGCATAGATATAAGTGATTGGTACTGAAATGAAGTTATTTTGTGGAATCATATATGTAGTTGTAAAGATTCTAAGGGCTGTAGGGTCGAGCTATGTGTCCAAGGTCAAAAAAGTCTATCCACAGATTTCTAGCATCTGGGTTTTCATTCCCAGACTAATATCAGCCTTCTCATGTATTTTCATAAATTCTAGTTTTCATGAAGTGTATTGTGTGATATAAATATATCTGTAAATATATTTGCACAAAGTGCATATTGTAGCCTATAATATGATAGTTATAAAGAATTTGCTTTGTCTGCAAACATGGAAAATGGATAATATTTGGAAATCAAATATTGTACCAGACTAATTACAAATAATGTTGTTTTAGTATGATGTGGAAAGTAGGGAAAGGAAGAGTATAGTTTGGGCACAGCATAATACTAACAAAGGCATCCTTCTAAATAATTAATGTATCTTTAATTTTTGTTTGTTTTTCTTTTTTGATGAATGGATGTTGAAGTGCCTGATTAAAAGCAATAAAACTGTATTAGAATAAAAATTATGTCAAGGCACAATCCTATATTAAAACAAAAAATAACCATATTTTGCAATCAATTGCAGTTTATTAATTCAGTTACCTGAGAAAGGATAAGGTTTTAATAATTAAAAAGGCAGATTGTGTGGCTCATATAATCCTCTGGCAATTCTTCCAGAAATTCTAATTTTATTGAATATTAACTATATCTATAAGAATGTCAGAAACTATAGCAGGCTAACAAATATTCCACAGATATTCTGCATAGTGAAATTTGGGTAGAAATGGCCATGTTGCGTATGTTTTTTAAAAATATCTCTTACCTCCAGACACCACTTACCAAGGTGAAACAGAAAAAAAATGGAAAAAAGTCCTGGAACATCTCCATCATAGTTACATACTGGGATGGTTGAATTATCTGAGCCGATAAATTAATATTTACTACATTTTAGAAGTTGTGACAGTATTTACAAGGATATAATATTAGAATGGGTAAAATGTGCATATCAGCAAAACTAATATCGTAAAATATTTCCTTGTCATAGCTACTGCTTGGAATCAGGAGTAGAATCAAACTGATTCTTTGAACAGCTTCTCTGCATGCATGACTTTTGAGAAATGTGTAATTCTCAGGTATAGCTGTTAAATCACACAATAGTATTCTTCAGTAAGTAATTCCTTATATTTGAGTTGAGTTTCAGCTGGTCCAATGTATAAAATAATATGACAAATCATAAATTAAAAGGGAAAATTTTGAGTGAGATGTCATTTTTCTTGCAAAATTTATTCTATGGATTCCTTGATATTGATTTCCAGTGATTTAATGACAGCCCCTGAGGACTATAATCCATCACTTTAGAACTCTTTAGCATTACCACCAGGAAGCTAAAACAGAAATTGTCTAATATCATCTTCTAAAATAGAAGCACAAATCACAGAATGACTTCAAATGTTCCCAATTTTTTGCTTTATTTTTTTTAAAGTATGATTTCCTGAATTATATCAAGTGTTGTAAAAGATCAAGGAAAACTATCATTGCCACAATCTTCCTATCTTTTTATAAAAGATTATCCACCACCATTACTAAAGCAGCTTTGTTTCTGGTCTAGAATCTATTTTGATTTTATTTCATACTGAAATAAATGCGTGAAGCTGCTAGTTGGTGGAATACAACAGAGACATTAAAATGTGTCTCTCTAAAATCTAGCATTGAGTGCCTGTTTGATGTAGGGGTTCAGGCATCAGGCTAGAAACTGGGAAGACCATAAGTTCTAGTGCACTAAAGCAGCTGGGGGACTTTGGGCCAGTCACTTTCCATCAGCCCTAGGAAATGGCAAGCCATTTCTAAAAAGCCTTTTCAAGAAATTGCAGAGATTTGACAAGGCGATTTCCAACAATTAGACACATGGACGAAAAAAAAGATCTACTAAATATTGGTTTCCTGCTATTAATTGATAGACTTTTGGTTTAATGTTTGGGTTATATGGGCTATTTAAAAAGCTAGAAGAGGCAACTTTTGCAGTAAGAAAACTTCCTTGAAAGTTGTATTAGATTTTGTTACCACTAAAGTTTATTTAGCTTAATTATTCTGTATATGTTGCAAAATATAGCAGGTATAGAGGTAATTTTAATAACTTTGTTTTTCAATATTCAGATAATTCAGATAATTTCTTCTGAAAAAATATAAGGAGCAAGCAGGGTGAGATGTTATATAGTTGACTTTCTCTTTAAATATTTAACTGAGTTTTTAAAGCAAAGTGAGGTAAGAAGAATAATATGGTGGATTGTTACCAAAATGTCAATCATAGCAATATCCAACAGCAGATTGCAACTCTATTCATGGGGATGGTTGACATTCGGGAGCACTCAGAAGATCAGTTACTAGGAAACTTGTTAGATAAATGAAAATGCTAAATAGATGCAAAAGCTTTAGGAAATGCACACCAGAAAGTAGACAGAACTGGACCTAGTATGTGGGCTGAATCTGAAATAGATTTGTTGGAAAAGGAAGTTCATAGAGTGCATTTCAACAGCTGCTTCTTCCTACTAGAAAGAACAATGTCAGTAGTTAGTTATCATTTTCTCAAGATAGACAAAAGTTGGCAATAAAAAAAAGAACGAGGGTGAGAGAGTGGCATCAACTATAGTGATATGATATGCTTTTTATTCTTTCACATTTAGCTTCACTGGAAGCACGTACAACCTCTTACCTTGTTCCTCCAGACTTATGATGTTTCAAACAATTTGTGCAATATCTTATTATTTTATCTTTAGAGGTAAAGTATCATTGCTTAGATAACTTAAACTTCTTTCAAAAGAGAGAAGGACATATTTCAAGAACTAAGATATGGATAAATATAAATCAGTGGTAGAGACCAACTTCCCTCAACCTACCACATTTCCCATGCTCCTATTAAATTCATAATTCAGGCCTTCACAGTTTATTCAAGTATTTTGCCTCCCTACATACCATGTTGCTACTTCATAACCTTAAAGTAGCCTTCTCTAATGATGTCCTCCAGATATAACTGGATGGTGCCAGGATGCAAAAAGTTGCTTTACAGCAATAATAATCTGGAGATGCAAAAAATATGAGCCATGAATAGGAGCACTTCCTTTGGAAGTGTGAATTCACAGTAACAATTTACTACAGATGCTAGCTATCTTCTTATTGTTAACCATTGCATGCAAATATTATGTGTGTCATCACTCATATAAACGAGGGCAGCTATAAATTGAATGGAACCCCACATTTTGCAGAAATATAGTAAAATTGTTTAAATTATTTTTTTGGTAGGAGT
The DNA here is from genome assembly GCA_024449315.1 of Daboia siamensis. Classification (NCBI taxonomy): domain Eukaryota; kingdom Metazoa; phylum Chordata; class Lepidosauria; order Squamata; family Viperidae; genus Daboia; species Daboia siamensis. Next base: position 33,504 of record JAKJMR010015834.1, read on the forward strand.
AGACACCTCAGAATACCTGGAAGAAATTGGCCACAGAATACAAAATAACTGTTACAAGAAAAGGCAGAAAGTTGGCAGATGGTGGATGAAAATGTCATTCTATGAAGAATAGCATGATTAACCAAGTAAACAGGAGCAATGCATACAGTAATATTCTCCTTTAGGTCCCATTTCAATATTCCTGTGATTGAAAATTTAAGTGTACATTTGGAGACCTTACAAACTTTTTAAAATAAACTCTTTGTTTGTTAAACTTATATGCCATCCATCTTGCGTAGAAGTGATTCTAGTAACAAGATAAAACATTAAAATAATAAAGGTTAATATTAAAATTGTCTTAAGAATAACAAAATAGAAAATAAGGGAGCAAGATGCACATGGGGAGAAATGGGGTCTTATCTCAGACCAATTAGCATAGCCAGGATGTCACACCCTTTCAGAAGGACAAAAGGTGGGTCAGGATCTCACCTGGGGGGGTATGAGGTGGGAGCCACAGCAGAAAAAGTTCTTCTCTTGGATTCTGCCAGCTGCAATTCCTTGACTGACAGGGTCTGTAGCTTGCTCATTCTGCTGGCACACATGTGATGAGTCAATTCTTTTTGGGTAAGATTGTTCCTCAGATAACCTGGACTCACCCTTGCCAGGAATGGCTTTAAAGGTAGGAACCAATGCTAAAAAATAGATACAGACTTCAGTGGATAGTTAGGACTGCAGAAAAAAATAATTGCAGCCAGACTGCCTTCCATTGGGGATCTTTATACAGCTCTGATGAGAAAGAGGGCTGAAAAAATATCTATAGCCCCTCACATCCTGGACATAAACTGTGTCAACTCCTCCCCTCAGGATGCATACCAAAATAACTAGACACAAAGACAGTTTTTCCCCCATGCCATCACTCTGCCAAACACCGAATTCCCACAGCACTGTCTTATGCCTAAGGATATCTAACTATGTAGTAGGGCTGTATTACTATTATCTTTCTCATCTTTCTATTACCTGCTCCTATTGGTATCTATTATTTTGTTGGTTGTATCTTATGATTTATGATTGAATGTATGATTTATAATTTATCACTTTTTTGTATATATACTGAGAGCTGATGCACCGGAGACAAATTGCTTGTGTGTGTGTCCAATCACACCTGGTCAATAAAGCATATAGTAGAAATAGGTGGAGGGGGCGAATGATAACAATTGATGGAAAATTAAAGTTGTCCTCCATGAAACATATAGTGCTATTAAGCAAATGAAGTCTACAAAAAAGTCTTTATAGAAAAGAAGGAAAATATTGTTCAGAGATAGAAATCATCAAAGATTCATGTAAGATACAGATAAAGAACAAATGCATGTGGAACTTCATGGTTTTTTTAAAAAAAAAATAGGCATTTTTGCTGATTGTCAAATGCTTAGCATATACATAGCAAAAGAACACTACATTACTAGGATGGTAATTATTCTAAATGTCATGCTAAAGTATTGTTTATTTGCTTATTAAATAAAGAACAGTGGCTGGCTGCAAACAATATTCTGTGCCAAAATCAAACAAAAAACATCATGTGATTTAGGACTGAATATGAACAAATGTAGTTTTTCATCATTTTCATTTTCAAATAGTGAATTTTCAGACAGTTGTTGACTCAAGATACTTAGAAGGAAACAAAGTAAGTACAGACTTAAAACAAGCATCTAAATCATTTTCCTGTCACAGGATGGAGACATATTCAATAATCTCTGTCCCTATATTATTATCAGTGGTGAGGGTTTTTTTGTACAGCATTATCTCTACCTGTATTAAAAACTTGCAAGATAGTTAAATACAGTTATATTAAGTATAAATTCTTCCATTGGTTTCAAATGGTCATTCACTGAAATAAATGAGAACTGTGTTAACAGGATTATAGTTAGGAGGCATAATTGTGTGAAAATAATGTAAAAAAATAGAAGCAGTTTCTATCCTCAATTTTTTTATATACATTGTACCAGGAATGGATCCTTGTATATGACCCAAATATTTAAAAGGTAAACATGAAACTTCCCCAGAAACTATTCCAGTGATGAAACACATTGCTAGGAAGATTTAATTCTATTTGCAAACATTTCCTTTAAATGATACCTTCCTATCAAAGGGCATCCCTACAGTGCCAAACACCTAGTAAATAGAAGTTGATAAATCTAAACCTTATGGCACACTATGCATACTATCTATGAAGGTACAGTATTATATAGAAGATTGCAGCAAGTGTTTCAATACTCGGTTATCTAATGAGAAGTAGTCACTTAATTAAATTCAGGTTGGACTTACTTTGGTAGCATTTCTTGGTTAATATAGTGTTCTCATTCACATGATTATCACACTCCAGGCGAGTGTTTGTTTATAGTTACTAGCTAGCTAAATAAATACATACATAAATATATTGCTTGCTTGCTTTGCTCATCTGTCTGTCTGTCTGTCTGTCTGTCTATCTATCAAAACCATAAAACCCAGCCAGTTTTCATGTGTAAGGGCCTAGCACTCACAATCTGCTGATTTCTAGATGTAACCACCAAGATAGCTGGCAATGTAGTATTAATCACCATGTGGCAAAGCTTACTGCCCTGAGGATTTTTTCAGCTTCCTTGAAGCTGAAACTCTTCCCAGATAACCAAGCTTAGATGTGCCCTCATAACTTCCAAAGGATTTAACTCCAAATGAAGCCAAACAACTTCATCCAGCAGTTGCCAAAAATATTTCTCACAGCAGCCTGCAAGGGCTTCCCTGTCCCTCCTTACTCAGAAGGAACCTGGTTACCCTAAATAAGATTGCCAGTTAGCTAATTGTAGATATTATCATAGCCAAGAAATAATCATAGCCACAAGATAAATTCTAATAAAGGCTCTTGTCTATGTTCGATCAGCATCATTCTTCATCTTACTCTAACAGTACTGTATGCCTATGGTGTGAAACTGAAATAGAAATGGGGGTCACTTCACTATGTATAAGGATCTCTGCAGGCTACATATTGACTTAGAAAGCCACATATCTTTGTTTATTAATCAACACATTAAAATAAGATAGGAACTTGATACAACTAATATACATAAAAGAAACAAAGAAGTATAAAAGAAACATTACAGATTTATCCATTTAAAATGCTTATGGTCACTCATCCTTGGTCATCTCCTGATTGGATTATTGCAACATACTATACATGAGGCTACCCCTGGAAACCATCTGGAAGCTCCATTGGTCCAGAATGCAACAGTATGGGCAGTTATGGGTATAACTTGCAGTGCCTTCTATAATGCTATTCTGTGAGCTGCATTGACTCCCAGGTGGCTTACAGGTGCAATTCAAAATGCCACTTCTCACTTAAAATCCTACATGGTAAAAGACCGAGATATTTAAGGCACTATCTTTTTCCTGTCTTTAACAAGCTTCAAGAGAGAAGGCATACTCCAGATTTGAGATCTTATCAAAAGATCCTTATAAGTTGAACATGTGCAGGAATGCTTGTGAGTTATGAGCTTGGAGTTTTATGATAGTAAAGTAAATGTATATAAACATAAAATAAATTTATTATTTAGTTTTAAAATATATCTAAGTTTTATTTTACTTTTACCATCCGTTATATATTCAAGATAGACAGTATTTAATATTCATTTGTTACGTATATGTAGGGGTGTGGATCTATACATATGTTGTATATAATATATTTAGGTGTGTGTCATGTATGTGTTTCACTTTGAGAACAGGCAACTAAATTTCATTTTTGATGACTGCCATTGTGCCCACAGTAATAAATGTATATAAACATAAAATAAATTTATTATTTAGGTGTTTATATATGTGTGTGTGTGTGTGTGTGTGTAGGTATGTATGTATGTATGTAGATCTTTGGTCATTCGGGTTTTTCCCCACGTAGAATTGGAGGTATCAGGGCAACGTTTCAACAAAATCTCATCCGTCATCTTCAGGCTTCAGCTTCCTTCTTGTGGGAGAAGTGTGTGGTAGTGGCTGTTTCTTCTTCTTTTTTAAACTGCCAGAGGGGGTGTGTTCTGTGGGTGGAGGTGAGCTCTGATTGGGTGGGAGTGTGTTTTGAAAGGGGTGTGTGTTCTGATTGGGTGGGGATGTGTTTTGAGTGGATGGGCTGGTCTCAGCTGCCAGCCTTAGAACTGAACTGGTCTGAGTGGGGAAGGAACCCCACTCAGACCCATAGTCAGCTCCATAGGCTCACCTCTACAAAATCTAGCCAAATTTCTTGCCAAACAACTACAGCCTTACGCAAATTCCATCACCTCACATGTACAAAACTCATTCCAATTCATAGAGATCTAAACTAAACTTACAGCCCTGTGATCTACTTGTGAGCTTTGATGTCATATCCCTCTTCACCCAAGTGCCAATCAAAGAAGCCTTGACAGCTATCCTAAATAAATACAACCCCCCAAAACACATCCTAGATCTGACCAACCACTGCCTATCAAACATATACTTCATCTACAATGGACAAAGATAGAAACAAATGGAAGGAGCACCCATGGGATCACCCCTTTCACCTGTCATCGCAAACCTCTACATGGAACACTTTGAAACCCTTGCTCTAGAAAAATCCATCTACAAACCCAAACTCTGGCTCAGATATGTAGATGACACCTTCGTAATCTGGCCACACGGTAAAGAAAAACTGGATGACTTCCTCACACACCTCAATAGCCTACACCCCAAAATACAATTCACCATGGAAACAGAAGCTAACAATCAACTTCCCTTCCTTGATGTCTTAGTCTACAAGAAATCCAGCGGCTCCCTAGGACACACTATCTACCATAAAAAAACACACACAAATCGCTATCTGAACGCACTCTCACACCACCACCCAGCACAGATCAACTCCGTAGCCAAGACACTCATCTCCAGAACAAAACACATAGCTGACGAACAACACCTAAAAATTGAACTACACACTCTCACTAATGTACTAACAGCCAACGGATTCCAAAGAAACATGATTACCAACTTAATCTGAAGAGAGACACCCACAAAAACCCAAGACAGAGAACAAGAAAATGGCAAAGCCCTCGTCCCATACTTAAAAGGGACCACAGATAGAATCAGCAAGATCCTCTAAAAACACAACATCAAAACAGCATTCTACACAGACAGAAAAATATCCACCATCCTAAGAAACCCCAAAGACATAATTGGGTTAGAAAACCAAAGAGTATACGAAATCCCATGCACCCCCACCCCCACCACATACATCGGACAGACCAACAGAAGAATAAGTGCACGCATTGAAGAGCACAGGAACTCACTCAGAAAGGGAGAACAAACTTCATCCCTGTTCCAACACTTTAAAGCCATGGGACATGAAATTGATTTTAAAAA
>JAKJMR010015834.1:43870-60543 GCA_024449315.1 Daboia siamensis
TTTAGAAGGCCAGATCCTGAAGCTAAAACTCAAATACTTTGGCCACCTAATGAGAAAGAAGGACTCACTGGAGAAGAGCCTAATGCTGGGAAAGGTTGAGGGCAATAGAAGAAGGGGACGACAGAGAATGAGGTGGCTGGATGGAGTCACTGAAGCAGTAGGCGTGAGCTTGGATGGACTCCAGAGGATGGTGGAGGACAGGAAGGCCTGGAGGAATGTTGTCCATAGGGTCGCGATGGGTCGGACACGACTTCGCAGCTAACAACAACAACAAAGAAAACAGACTATATATACCTAGTCCCAACAGCTTCACATTACTACAATTAGTCCTTGCTTAACAGCCAGTCACTTTATAACTGCTCAAATTACAAGAGACCTGCCCAAAACTATTAATGACTTGATTTTGAAGTTACAGTGGCTGCACCCACGCACACCCCCATGGTTGTATGACACTAGTTAAAGTACTTGACAACCAGCTTGCATTTATCGCACACAATCATGATTTTTAGCAACATTTTGTCGGTTTCTGACCTTTATTTCTGGTTTCTTGGGAAAAAACCTTGCCCTTTTGAATGTTAAGGATTCATTTAACAACCACTGCATTTGCTTAGTGATCACTCCAAAAAAAGTCATAACATTGGGTATGATCAGGTGATGACCCACTTAATGATCAACTTGATTTAATGACCATAATTCCAATGCAGAACTACTTGTAATATCATCAAGAATAATACCTTGTCTAGTTTTTTCCACACATGCAGCAATTAAACCACCTGTTTCTACATTTATTCCATTAATTTTTTTTCTCATTTTACAGGCTAACCTCTGGGTATAAATTGAATTTACCAGAAGCAATTAAATTAGTTCCCTGTGGGTTTATGTGCAATTTACCACAGTTATTTTGCAGAAACATATTAGTGAATAATTATATTAATAATTATTAGTAGTAAATTATTTATGTATAAACTTGTGTTTTAGTTATTTCCTTATCCTTTCAAAGGAAAGCATAATGAATTTTTGGCATGTACTGAAACATACAGTTTCCTTTATTTAGAATATAGAATAATAAATGTGCTGTAACTATCTTTTAGATCTTGAAAAAAATTCACATAAAATCTGGAATAAAATTCTTTGGTTATACAGAGCATATCCATAGTATGTAGATACTCTGTTTTCCCTAATTGTTCTATTTTAGCCTCAGTGCTTAGTTTTCTGTTAGAGAAGAATCATGGCAAATTCACTATAAAGAAATGAAAATATCTAATGTCTGAAGGAGATACTCTAAATTATAAATATATGATTTATAAAAACTTTGTAATTCATTTTGGTAATTATGCTATGCTCTCTATACCTTTTTAACTATTGTCATAAAGATCTGCAGTTGTTGATTATACTTACATTCCTGAGCATAAGTATTTAATGGAATAGAATGACTGAATATTTGACGATACATTCTTTCATGCTCTCTGTATTTTGCAGACGCACACACATATGCTCATGGTTGCATACATTTCCCATATTTCATGTTTTAGATGTCATTGCATGTAGATAAACTCCCAATGAGATAAGCATTTGGAAGGAGTAGAAGGGAGATGAGATTGCATTTGCTTATGAGCCTGGCAGCAGATGTTCTACACAAATCCAGCTCCCTGCATCCAGTCAGTTTCCATGGTGATAGAATCAGTAATTGTTGAGCTCAGGCACTCTCCCTCCTCTTCTCTGTATAAGTGGAAGCTGGGAATGCATTTGAACTCTCCCATGACAATTTCTCAGCCCTAAAAATATAGCGGAATGGCTAATGTGGGGTGAGGGTATGCGGAAAAAAGAGGCTGTGTAATCTCCCCACCCGCTCCGGAAGATCTTGGGATGAAGGCTATCCTCCTAGGAAATATGGCAGCTAAGGATGCTAAATAAATGGGCGAGAGTTTCCCTGAGAAAAGGCAGACTCAGTGATTGGCTCCTTTTTGCTAGGTGCTTGCCAATTGGAGAACAACTAGTCTTCAGCACTCTAAACATAAGCAGAGCTACATGCTCATTCTTTTTGACTTCAACTATATACCAAAGGTGTGTAAAGAGGCTCTGTTTTCACATGGCTGGCTAAAAACGGATCTCGTTAGAAAGCTATTTTACCAGGGGCTATCTGCCATTCAAGATTACTCTGCCTTCTGCAGAAAAGCATTAAGTGATTCCTCTGCTGTGGTACCAAAGGAAAATTGGCTGTTCTGAGTGATGGAGCCACAGAATTTCTGTAAGTAAATACCCATGGATTTTTAACCCTGTTATTTTCAGTTTGGGAAGAAATTAGAGTAACTACCAATTTGATAAACTATTACCCAAGGCTTTGTTTTTTAAATCTAAGAGACTATTTAATTATTATAAATGCACAAAGGTACAATGTTATTAGATGTTAGCTTCAATTTTGAAAGACTACACAATTGAACAAAATCCTCAGTTTGTGTTAAAATAATTCCATGAGTCCTAATATTTGATACATTTATAAGAATAATTTTTCATTCGAAACCTCCTAATAGATGTTTTTTCCCTAGTGGCACTGAACAAAGTTAATTCAGGTAACAAGCCAAAAAAATTACGTTTGCTGGGCTTTATTATTGTTATTAATTTTTAGCACATTGAGTTTTCTTCCCATTCTGTTTTATTTAAAAATAATAAATAAAACTTCCAAAAGAAGTTTTTATATGAATTTATTCCTATGACATATAACACTTGTATCTATTTTGGACAAATGAGCATAGAAATTCAGAATTCTTTCTTTTCTGTGGAAAAGAAACTCCAACTTTATTTGCTCTGCTTAGTCAGCTTACATTGCAGCTCCATGCATGTAAGTTCAATGGTAGTAACTTGTAGATAACTGTTAATAATATTTGCAGTGTATTTCCAGTTTCCTTTTTCTACATCTGTCTATCTCAATCTCCCAATGTGTGGCTTCTGTAAGAATTAAAACAGCAATTCATTTGATGAAGTCATTGTTCATTACTTTTTATACAGTGATGTCTCATTTTATCCTTCCAAGCACTATAAAGATTTTTTTAAAAATAAAACTGAGAAATAATGTGAATTCTGGAAAAGTTCTTTTTTTAATATGGCTAGACACCATATGGCTAGAATCTCTGGGATTATAGCAATCACATTGGATATAGAAAGCTTGCAGATCAATGCTTTCAGCTTAATGTTATAAATTGAGATTTTTAAATTATAAAATTCTATGGAAGTAAGTTGATACAATCTATATTTTTAAAATATCTCTGTTGGGGTTTGTATTACAAAATTCTAATCTTAATGCATTTTTGTCCCAAGAATTTCCCATATGTTTTTGAATGTATATTATAAGAAAGACTTTGTTCTTGCATGTAAATAATCAAATTAAGTCTTTGATCAAAATGTGATCTCTACAGACCATGAAAGAGAAGTTGTAATAGGACTGTACAATAGTACTGTACATTATGAATATTTTCAATTGGATTCTGGAAAGATCTAATTGAACTTTTGTTCAGATTTTATTTGGCTGTTAGGAGTACTCAGCAATATAGTTGATTGGATCCAGGCTCATGGTTTGAAGAGACCTTCTGAAATTAATGGGACAAATATGTCTTAAGTAATTTAAACCCTATCAGTTTCACTGCGTAATTCTCTTCATGATCATATTTGAATTCAATATAATGTTGCTAAGTCTATTTGTCAATGCTTATTGTCAGTTATATTGTAGAAATCATTATTTCAGAATTTAAGATAATCCAATTCTGGTACAAGCAAAATAAAATGTTAGTCTTGAATTGAGACATAAATTGGTCAACAAAATAACTTATTCTCCTTTGTCAGTGCTATGTAGATACAACTGATAGCAAATGCTTTTTCTCATAGAGAAACAAAATCCAATGAAAAATATTATAGCTAAAAGCAACTACATATCTTTTGCTATTACTTCAGGGATGCAGCTAAAATAGAATATAAATTGGCCAGCTTTAGTTACTGTTAATATCCCAGGACTACTTGCTAGGATTCTTGAGTTTCCTGTAACCTTGTGTGACAGGATTTGTTTACTAGTCCCTATGCATTATTGGCTGAACAGTAAGGGTATGAGAGGGCAGGTTTTTTAATTGCTAAGCTTTGGGTCATGGATTGTGACTTTCTTGTTGGTATATAGCCACAGTAATGGCTGAATTAAAAAAATCAGCTGTGCTGTTAAAGCTCCCTATGAACTCTTTGCTTAAATGTGAATAAGAGATTTTATTTGCTGTCAGCCCAGGGCTGTTGTGTATTATGCCAGCTTCACAAGGAATTGCTTTCTGCATCATCATCCCCAAGAATCTGAGCAGGCTGATACACTCTTCCAATGCTGAAAGTTAGTAAGAAGCTGTTGAAATATGCACTATAAGCAACATTAAAATGAATTTCATTGAACTGAATTGATATGGAAATCACTTCATTTTATAGACTGACTCCATATTTAACTGTCTGATGATATTTTACAATAGAAATTAGTACAAATGCTAGATTTCCTTCAGAATCTATTTAAGCAATTGCTTTTGTTTTTGTCTTTTCTAGGAGAGGTGCAGCTTAGAGTACAAGATTAGAAGGTGTGTGTTTGTAGTGTGGATTTTTCTTAGCTTGTGATTTAAGTCAATTGGATAATTGACTTAAATAATTTATATTGTTGGTACATGGTTGGTTAGTTGATAGGCTTGGGTGGTATGTGGGTAATTGGATGATTTGATATACACTAAATATATACAAAGATATGGTTTAGTTTTGTGTCTTGGCAATCATCTATTTTCTTTTAAAAACTTTTTATACAGTAAATCATAGCATAATCAAATTAATTCTAGTATATGAGACATTTCAATTTTGCTCACCTAGTTTTTCAGATAGCATTATAAAAATTTGGGAGAGGGAACAGGCTATTGTAATAATGCAGATTCTTTGCATAAGCTCCTATGTATAAATTTAAGCTGTTTCTTATTACAGTGTAACATTATATTATTTTATAACAAGCACGTAAGGAAGTTTTACCAATCTTAAACAGTTTTAATGTAGACATTTGTTATAAAAAGCATATAATGTATTCACTTACCCAAATGAAGGAACACAATAGGGGGAAAAGTATGAAACCAGGATATAAATGATAATTTGTATTTGATAATGGTATTAGAAAATGATTCTAAGACACCAAAAATATCACTTTCATTTCATAGATTTTTTTTAGATTATTTCTGAGGGACATTTTAACCAGGAATAATTATGCTCTATTCTATACAGGATCATCTATTGTCTGCATATTTTTATAACTTTGCTTCAATATTCCTTTATCTGAGGATCCACAAGTTGCATTAAAACAATTTTATAGCGCACAAGTTAACTTGTACTACCCCATGTATAGATTCCTGGAAGCACAGGATATAAGTGGAATTAATTGCAGCACAGAATACTTGAGGGAGACAAAGGAGTCCTGTAAAATTTCAACTTGTAGTACAGGGAACTGTAGTACAGTATCTACCACATACTGTAGATGAGATATGATTCAGGAGTTTAAACCAACATGCAGATCTTTAAAATGATCTAGATGTCAACCGATTTGGACATTCTCATTCATTGTCTTACTTGTAAGATGTTTGTGTTGTTTACCAAAATAATTAATATTATTATTATTCCAAAATAATATTTATTTTGGAATCCTTCCAGATTTGTGATAAAGTTCATCTCTTGTCTGAGCCTCAAAAAATTCAACAAAATAATACACTAGTCTGTCCTTGATTGTTCAAGGAATTCAGGAAAAAAATCTTCATGAAGATAACTGTGTATATCAATAGACAAGTATTTGCTCATAACATTTTCATTATGTTTTAATGAGATTACATTACATTATATTAATGAGGTTACAATGATTATATTGACTGGAAAATGGTGAACATTGCATACATTGAGTAAAATAGAAATAACTTTAATTTCTTGTTAACATAAAGAAATTACTTGGAAAACTTTCCACATTATTTTTAAAAATATTAAAACATTATTTTTAAAAATATTAACCATTTACCAGATAAATTATCTCTATGCCTCAATCCATTCATTTGATTTCTCCCATGATTCATGCAAACAAAAACTGATATCACTAAATGATATCACTATGTAAAAAGCAAAGAAGAATCATAAACTTCCAATTAGCTTGATGTTTATTTTTATTCTGATTTTTTTCAGGGTGGTTATTAAGAAAACTTTAGCCCTCTTCTGAAAATTTCTGAACAATAAGAACTGTCAGTTTTGACAGTTTTTACAATCCCACAATTGTTCCTGCATTTTTTGGAAATTCTTCTATAAAGTATATGAAGGAGAATATTTTTTGATAGTTGCTTAAACGTAATCTTTTTAAAAAGAGTTAACTTCTGCTATTGTAAGTAGAATGACTTTGATTTTATAACTTCAGGAATACAATTTAATACGTTTTTAATCTTCACAAATATCAATATCAGAAATATCTTAACATCATTAAAACAAGAGTGCAAAGCAACACAAGACTGTTAAGCTGTATAATATCCTTGCACTGTTGGCTAAAATGTAAGCTGAATGTAATGGGAATTTCTGCTTTTTTGTAGTCAATAAATAATCAGGTTTCTATTCAATTCTAATGGATTCTTCTGATCACAGAGTTCTTAGCAACAGGTAGCCTTTTCTGTCAAAAGACTATTGTATCAAATTCCCTGTAAACATGGTTATTGATTAAACCAAGCTCTCCCTAATTTGCTACATTTTTTCTTGGTCTTGCACCCTCTTCTGAATAGGCATATGTGGTTTTGGTTTCTTTGGTCTCTTCCCTCTCTTTTGGGTTGGCCTCACCTTGAACTAGCATTTCCTCTTGTTTTGGGGGTTCCAGATTATCTTTCTCCAAAAAGGCCCTGTGACTGTCAAACAACTCCAATGATTTAAGTGGTGTATCCAGTCTGTATCTTTTTGTATCCCAGTAGACTAAAATCCCTTCTGGAATCAGCCATCTAAAATTCACTCCTTTTTCAACGTTTCTTAGTTAGAAATTGGTAGTCTCTTCAAGCCTCTCTTATCCTTGTAGGAATTTGTTTAAGAACCACGATTTCTTTTTCTTTGTATTACAGCGGCTCATCTCTTACTTTTCTCAGGATTTCATCTCTTGTGGCTCTTTTTAAAAATCTGACATGGACTTCCCTGGGCACCTTATTTCTTCTAGCATAGTTTGAGCTGACACGATAGACCTGATCGACCTCTCCTTCTATTCGTGACTTTCCCGATACATACAAGACAACTTTTTAGGATCCAAATGTCATCTATAAAACATTTTATAAAAATTTTCTCTTAAATTTTGGGCCTGGATAAATTTTACATTTCTAACCCAAATTACCTCCCATATATCCAATGGGATCAGTTCTTGAATATTTTGAGCCCACTTTACCATACAATCTTTAACTAATTCCATTTCCGAATCCAATTCTATTAAAGCATTGTAAATTCTCTTTATATGCGCTTGGTTTTGATCTTTGATCTGTTTTACCAAATTTTCATCCGTTAATATAATACCAACCTTCTGATATAACTTCCACCTAGCTTGCAATTGAGTATACTGGAAACAGGACTGTACAATATTTTCTTGTTTTAACTCACCTAACGACTTTAATTGCCAATCATTCCCTACCAATCTAAGTAATTCCTTATAAGACATCATATCCAAACTCACACCCATAGATACACCCTCTATCGTGTGTCTAGGAATCCCCCAAATTGGCATTTTATAATTTAACTTATAATAATACTTTTTCCAGACACGCAATAAAGCACTTCTTCAAATATGAGATTTAAAAGCCTTGTCAACTTTTTTATCATAAATTAAATATGCATGCCACCCATATAATGTCCCATCCCACAAGATAAAGTATTCTTTCATTTGTTAAGTTAAGCCAATCACTAACCAATGTCAAAACCACCGCATCATAGTATAATTTCAAATTAGGCACCTTAAGTCCTCCTTTTTCTTGTGCATCTTGTAAAAACTTAAGTTTAACTCTTGGTTTTTTTCCCGCCCAGATAAATTTATTAATACCCTTCTGCCATTCATCCAAATTAGCATCCTTTTTCAATATAGGTATCATTTGAAACAAAAAGAGAAACTTTGGTAAAACATTCATTTTAACAGCTGCAATTTTCCCCAGCAAAGATAATTGTAGTTTTTTCCAATTATTTAAATCCTTTTGTACTTTTAGCCATAATGTCTCATAGTTATTCTTATATAATTTCACATTAGAGGCTGTAATATATACTCCCAAATATTTAACCTTTTTTACTATTTCATAACCTGTCAATTTTACTAATGTTTCTTTTTCATTCATAGTTATATTTTTAGATAATATTTTAGTCTTATTTACCTTAAAACCAGAAACTTTTCCATATTGAGCTATAATTTCCATCAAGTCTATAACCGATTGAGTCGGTGAGATAATGTCACAACCAAGTTATCTGCAAAAGCTCTTAACCTATAATCATTCTGTTTTATTTTTATTCCCCTTATTATAGTTGATTCACGAATTTTAATCAATAAAATCTCCAATGTTAAAACAAACAACAATGGTGATAGGGGACATCCCTGTCTTGTGCCTTTTTCAATTTTAAATGCCTCTGATAATCCCCCATTAATTATAATTTGTGCTGATTGTTGTTGATATATAGCCCTAAGAGAATGTAAAAATTTATCCCCAAAATTCATTTTATCAACAACCCTCAATAAAAATTGCCAATTCAACTGATCAAAAGCTTTTTCAGCATCCAAAAAATCAATGCCGCAAGAACTTGGTTGTTCTTCTCCAAATACTCAATTAAATTAACAATTTGTCTTACATTATATTTCATATATCTTCCAGTTATAAATCCAGACTGATCACTGTGAATTATTTGTTTCAAAACTTGCATTAAGCTATTTGCCAATATTTTGGAAAAAAATCTTATAATCTGTATTCAAAAGTGATATAGGTCTATAATTCTTGGGCTGGGTAAAGTCTTGGTCCTCCTTTGGAATCAGCAATATAAAAGCCCGTCTCCAAGATGAAGGCACTTCTCCTCCAAACTGGATATTATTAAACAATTCCTGCAAATCTCTGCAAATAATATTTTATAATAAATTGCTGATAATCCATCTGTACCAGGAGCCTTACCACTTTTAACTGCTTAATTGCTAAAATGATTTCCTCAGAAGTAATTAAACGATTCATCTCCTTCCATTGTTCATTTGAAAGTCTAGGAAAATGTGCTTTCTGTAAATACTTATCTATATCTAAAGCTTGTATATTTTCACTAGCATATAATTTTGTATAAAAATTTTAAAAAAAATTATATTTATTTATTTATTTATTATTGGGACTTATATGCCGCCCTATCTCCCGAAGGACTCAGGGCGGCTAACAACAATAACATACAATAAATACAGAAGTTAAAATAAACATTAAAATTAAAGGCCCCTGAAGAATAAATAAAAATAAAAATAAATTAAAAATTAGAGTTAAAAATTAAAAACATAATTAAAATCCCTGTCAGTCCAGGACAGCCAGGTGAAAAAGGAGTGTTTTGAGGCCACGGTGAAAGGACTGGAGATCTGGGGCCATCGAAGCTCAGGGGGGAGCTGGTTCCATAGGGTTGGTGCTCCCACAGAGAAGGCTCTCCCCCTGGGGGTCGCCAGCCGACATTGTCTAGCCGACGGTACCTTGAAGAGGCCTTCTCTGTGTGAGTATACTGGGCGATGGGAAGTCATTCCCGGCAGCAGATGGTCCTGCAAGTATCCCGGGCCTAAGCCATGTAGGGCTTTAAAGGTAAGTACCAGCACCTTAAATCTCACCCCGAGGACAACCAGTAATCGATGCAGCTCACGCAGGAGGGGTGTAATATGGGAGTATCGGGGTGTTCCCATCACTACCTGGCGGCCGCACTCTGCACCAGCTGAAGCCTCCAGGTGGTCTTCAAGGGCAGCCCCATGTAGAGAGCATTGCAGTAATCTATACAGGAGGTAACGAGTGCGTGGGTGACTGTACGTAGGGCATCTCGGTCCAGAAAGGGGCGCAACTGGTGTACCAGCCGAACCTGGGCAAATGCCCCCCTAGCCACGACTCCAATATGATCTTCAAAACTGAGTCGTGAATCCAGGAGGATGCCTAGATTGCGTGCTCTATCAATGGGAGGTAACATCTCTCCTCCTACAACCAAAGATGGAACCTCTTGGACTAAACGAGATGCCGGTACATAAAGCCACTCAGTCTTGGCCAGGTTGAGCCGGAGCCTGTTCTTTCCCATCCAAATCTGTACCGCTTCCAGGCAACGGGACATCACATTGAGGGCATCACTGAGTTGGTTCGGGATGGAGATAAGCTGGGTATCATCAGCATATTGATGATACCTCACCCCTAAGCCACGGATGATCTCTCCCAGCAGCCTCATATAGATGTTGCAGGAGAGGCGAGAGTACCGACCCCTGAGGCACCCCACAACTAACACGGTCTGCGAACGGCCTGAGAGGTAGGAGGAGAACCACCGCAAAACGGTGCCTCACACTCCCAACCCCTCAAGACGACGCAGCAAGATACCGTGGTCGATGGTATCAAAAGCTGCTGAGAGATCTAATAGGATCAGGACAGAGGAATAACCCCTATCTTGGGCCCGCCAGAGATCATTCACCAGCGCGACCAATGCCATCTCCGTGCTATATCCGGGCCTTTTGTTGATATACCTGTTTACCTTTATATATTTTCTCTATAATACGCAGTTTCTGTTTCTTCCTTAATTGATAAGCCAACCACCTGCCAGGCTTATTTGCATTACAAAACATATTATGTTTCACATAACACAAATTAGTTGCAACCTGATCAGCCATTAACATATTAAATTGCTCTTTCAACAAATTTATGGAAACCCTTAATCTCTTATCTGATGGGTTCAAATAAGAGCTTTCTCCTTCAATTTAATCTCTTCTTCAAGCTCTTTACTTTTTTGCGTCTGCTTATGCCTATCTCCATTATTCATGTGAATCAAAACCCCTCTCATATAAGCTTTACTAGCATCCCAAACCATTTCCATCGATGTACCTTTATGCATATTCAAAGCAAAAAATTCTTTCAAATGTTCTCTACATTTCTGCGAAAGCACCTCATATCTAAATAAGTTTTCATTCAGTCTCCAAGATCTTCTGTTCACATCTTCAGCGAATAACTCCAACCATACAGGACTATGATCCGACAATGTGCTAGGAAAAATCTTAACATTCTTGACCCTGGAGAAAAGATCAGTAGTAATTAAAAAAAATCAATTCTAGAAAACGATTGATGCCTATCTGAAAAAAAAGTAAAGTCTCTATCTACCACATTCCGTTCCTGCCAGATATCTCTTAGTTCCAAGTCATCTTTCAAATCAAAAAAAGATTTAGGCAATTTAGAATGATCAGGAGAATTTTTAAAAGATCCCTTCTTGTCTTTACTTGAATCCAAAACACCATTCCAGTTACCCATCATAATAACAGATTTGTAATCCAATTGAATCAGTTTGTGATGTAAAAACTTATAAAACTTATTTCGCTGTTGATTAGGGGCATATAATCCAATAATAAGAACTTTCTTGCCTTGTAACACTAATTCAATAATAACATATCTTCCTTGTGTATCAGATTCAATTAATCTAGCCGATAAGTCTCTTCTTAAATAAATAACCACTCCCCCTTTTTTATCTGGGGCAGAAGCTATAAAATGTGATCCTAACTGAGAATTAATCAAATATTTTTCATCTTTTGCAGCAATATGAGTCTCTTGTAAGCAAACAATGTCATTTTTATGTTGTTTCAGGTAGTGAAATACTTTCTTTTTTGTGGTGAATTCAGGCCATTAACATTTCATGTCAAAAGCTTTGCCATCCTTAGTGGCCTGAAGCCTCTGGAACACTGCCTGAAGATCTACCGCTGATCTCTTCAGTCGTGCCCCTCCCACAGGCTTTGTAATAACTGGACCTTGTGTTGTTGGTCCAGAATCGGCCTTCTGTTTCTGCTCCTTTACGTCTATACGCAGCCCGAGTCATCCTCTATTCCTTTGGGTCAAACTTCAACACCAAACTCTGTTCAATAGGCTCAGCCTCCGGTAAATCTCCAACAACCAGTGACATTGCACCTTCAACTGGTTGTTTATCTTCCAACCTTTCTTCTATTCTCTTAGGTCGTGGAGATGGTGGTGAATCTGCTTTCAGGACATAAGTATAAAATCTTTTGCCTTTGAAATTGTATTAATTCTATATCGTGTCCCTGCATAATTCACCACTATTCCAATAGGTATCTCCCATCTAAACTGGACCTGTCAATTTTTAAGCTCCTCAGACAAAAAAGCAAAATCTTTTCTTTTTCTAAGAATTTTTGGAGGTATTTCTTTGAAGATTATAATATTTTGATCTGCAATTTGTAATCTCTGTTGGTAAAAAGCCTGAATAATTGCATTTTGAAGTGATCTCCTCGAAAAATAAATAACCACGTCTCTGAGTAAATTTTTCTGCCTCGCAATCCAAGAATTGACCCTAAATATCTTATCCATCTCTCTTAATAACTCCTCAGATTTATATCCCAAAATGGGAGCTATAGCTTTTGCCACCTCCTCTTGCAAATCTTCTCGTGGATCCTCCTTTAGTCCTCTTATTCACAACGCAAATTCCATGTCTCTTTATTGTGAGATGGTCACTTCGTCCTCTCTTCTATCAATCTTATTTTCAACTTTAACAACTCTGCTTTCTAATTTTTCAGTATTTTCCACAACTTCATCCACGCATTCAATATGTGTAGCCAATCCTTGAAGTGCAAGCAGTATGTCTTCCCTCATCTCTCTATTTTTATTCTCAAGGCGGTCAGCCATCTCCTCCTTCATTTTACTGTCAAGGAGATCAGCCATCTCCTCCTTTATTTCTTGTGTTGCTTGCTTTAAAGCATCTTGAATATCTTTAAGCATAAATGCCAGTGGTGAGGGAGAAGGTGGATTTAGGCTTAGCTGTAGATTGCACTGCAGGTTGTGTTACAGGAGAGGAGATTGTACTTTTAGAAACAGCAGAAATTCCCAAACGCTTTGAAGCCATTTTTCTGCTGATAAAAATCCACTTCCCCTTCAACAAAATCAGCAGTTTAAAAAAAAAAGTAAAAACAAAGTCCCAGAAAAAAGAAAAGAATATTCTGTAAGAATTCTTTCTTTTAGAAAAAAAAGAAAAACTCTTGAGTACACAAAGTCCTACACGTTGTTTAAACTTTGTTGCCAAATGTATCTTTTTCTTGACACTGTCCTTTCACACAAAGAAACAGCATTCCGGCGCCATTTTTCCCCTTTAAATCAAATTAAAATATGGAGAAGATTAATTCTCCCCGGGTTAAAGTTTCCAGCACTTGTAATTTTAACTTCTCCTGGTCAGCTCTGTCTGCTTTTAAATTACTCACAAGTCTCTCTATATAGCAGATGTGGATGCGGCGTCTTGCTTCGCTCCTAAGCTTGGAGCAAAGGCGTCCTGGGTACGGAGAAAGCCTCGGGCTCCAAGGGAGCTCTCACCCTCTGACCCCCAAATAATTAAGGGGGTCTAGGGGAGCTCTACCTCTACCCAAGGGAAACTCTCCTCCCTCTCTTCTCCCAAGGGGGAGGTTTTCAAGCCGCAGGACAGCTGATTTTCGCTGTCTCAGCACGCTTTTCATGAAATCCCAGGACAGGCGGCCAAAAGAAAGCCGCCATCGGTGCAGCGTTGCCACCGGAAGTCCCATGTTTTGGAATCTTAGAAAATATGACGCCTGCTCCATTTCTATGGTCATCAAAGAATCTTCCAGTTCTCCATTTATTTGGATGAGTTTTTGGTTTTCATCTTTCAGGTCTGCTATTTGATGGTCAACCTCTGTTTACTTATGTTAAATTTTTTGAATTCTTTGCTGATTTTCTGCAATCATCTTTTTGAAGTCTGCCAATTGAGATCTATGTTGTTGATTTTTTGGTTCATTTTGTCTAGGTCACTTTTCAACTCTTCATGGTTTTTAGTTGCTGTAGTGGACTGGGCAGCGTTGGCATCAAAAATTGCTTGAAGGATAGCTTGGGTGTCCTTCTGTTGTGTATCGGTCTTCTCCTGTTGTAACATTTTGGTTATTGATTTCTGGTAGACTGGGCTTGCAGAAGTTGAGGCAGGAGCAGAAGAGACTTTTTTTCCAAGTTTAGATAAATTAGAAATACTCATCTTTTTCTTCAAATTGTGTGGTATCTTCACCCAATGGTTAAGTTTTGTAATGCAAGGAGCTCCTAATAGTTAGGAGAGACAAACCATCAAAAATAGTAAAGGTAGTAAAAAGTAAAGGGAACCAAAAAAAAAAATAGAAGTCCCAAAAAGATAGCAGATGAGCAAAAAGGAAAAAAGAAAATAAAAGCAAAAAAAGAGCAAAAATAAAAATAGTGATAATAATAAAAAATGAGAATAGAGGGAGCCAAATAAGAAGTATGTTGAAAAATAGTGGAGCAAAAAGAGGAGATGCCCCAAAAATAAAAATAAGGAAAAGGAAAAAGACAAAAAAGCCCACAAAAGGCTAATAATAAAAAGAGGAAAAGGAAAAAGACAAAAAAGCCCACAAAAGGCTAATAATAAAAAGAGATAAAAATAGAAAAACAAAAATTTTCAATAAGAAATATACTAAAACTAAGTGATATGAGTTGGTTAAATGCAATAAAAATAGGTAGAAGTGTCCAAGTTATAATCCAAAAAGTTGTATTCAGAAGCAGGTAACAGCAATTCCAAATCTCTGTGTACTTATAATCCAAGGGAATCAAATAGCTTCAAGGACAGACTTGTGTAAACAGTAATCTTCAAAACCAGCAGGCCAAAAAGACCAAAGAGGGAATCCTTTTTTCTTTTGAAAACAAAGTTGCCAAGGACCTTCAGGGCAATGTCGATGGCCTTCAGTTAGGCTGAGACAGGAAATAAGATTTGTCCCATGTTTGGGGCCTAGCAAAGTAATCTAAAAATAGTTAACAAGCATTTGACATATATCCCCCTTGCTTATTAATAATAATAATAAAGTTGGAAGGGACCTTGGAGGTCATCTAGTCCAACCCCCTGCTCAGGCAGGAAACCTTATACCATTTCAGACAAATGGCTGTCCAGTCTCTTCTTAAAAGCTTTCAGTGTTGGAGCATTCACCACCTCTGGAGGCAGGTTGTTCCACTGGTTAATTGTTCTAACTGTCAGGAAGTTTCTCCTTAGTTCTAGGTTGCTTCTCTCCTTGACTAGTTTCCATCCGTTGCTTCTTGTCCTGCTTTCAGGTGCTTTGGAGAATAGCTTGACTCCCTCTTCTTTGTGGCAGCCCCTGAGATATTGGAACACTGCTATCATGTCACCCCTCACTCTTCTCTTCGTTAAACTACACATACCCAATTCCAGCAACCGTTCCCTATATGTTTTGGCCTCCAGCCCCCTAATCATCTTTGTTGCTCTTCTCTGTACCCTTTCTAGAGTCTCAACATCTTTTTTACATCGTGGTGACCAAAACTGGATGCAGTATTCCAGGTGTGGCCTTACCAAAGCATTGTAAAGTGGTATTAGTACTTCACTTGATCTTGATTCTATCCCTCTGTTAATGCAGCCTAGCACTATGTTGGCTTTTTTGGCAGCTGCAGCACACTGCTGGCTCATATTGAAGTGATTGTCTACTAAGATCCCTCTCACAGTTACTACTATTGAGCAAGGTACCACCTATACTATACCTGTGCATTTGATTTTTCCTCCCTAAATGTAGAACCTTACTTTTTTCACCATTGAATTTCATTTTGTTAGATAGTGCCCAGTGTTCGAGTCTGTCCAGATCCTTCTGTATCTTAAGCCTATCTTCTGGAGTGTTGGCTATTCCTGCCAGCTTGGTGTCATCTGCAAATTTGATGAGTTCCCCATCTATCTCCTCATCCAAATCATTAATGAAGATATTGAAGAGCACTGGGCCCAGAACAGAGCCCTGGGGCACCCCACTACACACTTCCTTCCATGTAGATGCGATTCCATTGAGGACCACACGCTGAGTATGGCCTGTCAGCCAGCTACGAATCCATCTGGTGGTTAGGCTATCTAACCCACATTTTTCTATCTTGTCAAGTAGTAGGTTGTGATCTACCTTATCAAATGCCTTACTGAAGTCCAAGTAAATTATATCTACAGCATTCCTCTGGTCCACTAGTTTTGTCACTTGGTCAAAGAATGTAATAAGATTTGTCTGGCACGATCTGTTTTTGACAAACCCGTGTTGACTTTTAGTGATGACTTTGTTTGCATCAAGATGTTCGCTGATTTGTTGTTTGATTATCTTTTCCAGAATCTTCCCAGGTATTGAGGTCAGGCTGATAGGTCTGTAGTTTCCTGGATCTATTTTTTTCCCTTTTTTGAAGATGGGAACTACATCAGCTCTCTTCCAGTCCTCTGGTAGTTCCCCAGTGCTCCAGGATATATACACACACATATGTAGGTGGTGAGCCTTTGAGAGCTGTATGCAACGAAATTTCATTTTGATGTATGCCGATTGGTGTACATTCAAAGTGACAATAAAGTTATCATTATATATATATATACACACACATATATATATATATATATACATATATATACATATATATATACACACATATGTA
>JAKJMR010015834.1:67742-86412 GCA_024449315.1 Daboia siamensis
GAGAGATACACAAGCATATACATGAGTATGTATTATATAATACACACGCATGCACACACACATAGTAATAACAGCATTTACATACCGCTCCAGAGTGCTTAACACACATTTGTATATAGAGGGTCCAATGGATACACCTAAGGAATTTTAGAATACTTCCATATGATTATTAGATGTACAGTATCTGCTGTTTCTATGTTATAGCCACCAAGAAATAAGGAGTTGTCCAATCATTCTGCTGGTAAAGGAGCTGGAAAATCTGGGCATTATCCAGCATTCCACCTCATCCTTGTTTCCTTTCTGGGTTTTCTCTTACAGCAGGGGTCCCCAAACCTTGGTCCATGGACTGGCACCAGATGACAGCAGGCCACACAAACAAGCAAAGCCCCATCCGTGTAATGCAGGCAGCATGTCCCTTCCAGTCCAAGGAAAAACCTCCATGGAACCAATCCTAGTGCTCAAAAGGTTGGGGGCCTCTGTCTTAGGGGCATGGGAGAGGCTGATTGTATTGAGGGAACAGCAGAACCAATTCACTGACTATTCCATAAAGCCAAGGAACATCTTACTTTGACTTCAGACAGGAGGATAAATATCCTAGAAGTGAGGTGGGATGTGGGAGCTCTTTGCCAATGAAAATAGTCTGTTTCATAGATGTAGAGAAAAAACTCCAGAAGTACCCTCACAGCAGGAGATGATCCAGAAATTAATCAGTTCAGCTTTCCAAGTCTCACAGTCTTGGTGGCACATCTGCAGCATAACTAGCTATAATTTATTAAGTACCCATTTGATATAAGAATGTGCCTATAGATACAACATGTGTACTCACACATATTCCGTATTTTTCCCCATTTTGAATCTGGATTACTGCACAGTCTAATAAAATAAATATAGTGGCTATCTAGGGAGCAGCCCCTCACTGACTGACTAGAAAAATATGCAGAGTCAGTCTCAGATTAGTGCTTGGTTGGAGATCGTCTTAATAGTCCAGGGCTGTAGGAAAGACTTTAAAAAAATCCTATAAGAAGACAAGGGAAAATCATTTCCACATTATGCTAAGGAAATTGCTGGGATATACAAGTAAATTATCAGGAATTGAGTGAATTCTAATGTGACTTTATTTAATACTAATTACTCTGCCTATTTTTTATGCTGATATTTCATATGTACTTGAAATCTGTTATTAATACAAACCGTTCCTTTAAAAATGTATAGGAAGAGCCCTGGTGAGGCAGTGTTTAGAATGCAGTATTGCAGACTAACTCTGCCCACAGCCAGGAATTCGATCCTGTTGGGGTTGAGATGACTCACCTTCCATCCTTCTGAAGTCAGTAAAATGAGGACTCAGATTGTTGGGAGCAATATGCAGACATCGTAAACCTCCCAGAAAGTGTTGTAAAGAGCTATGAGGTGATATATAAGTCTAAGTGCCATTGCTAGGATTCTGAATTCCACACTTTTGTTTCATCCATTCCAATTTTTTTTAAGCAGCTTTAAAATTCTGCACTGACAGATGTGTAGCGTTCTTGACTGCAATTATCTGTCCAAGCAATAGATGACAGCAATCTGTCATTGATTGATTGTCTGGCTCACAGTTCACAGTCTGAAATAAGAGTCAAGGACTGAGCCAGCTTTTTTGGTAGCAACCTATGCTTTAATAAGCATCAGAATAGGCTGTGAGGATTGTTTACATTTTACTTAAATGCTAATGTAGAAATATAAATACAAGATAAGAAACTATTCTCCTTCAAATAGAATTACATGAGGAAGGAAGACCAAACAGGAAACCTCTGAGCTTGCTATGTTTACTGTCCAAGTTCTAATTATTAATGTGTAATTGCTTTTCTTTTCTTATGATTCTTTAACTTTAAGCTGCTTTCAAAGAAGGATGCCTTTAAATAGAACACTACATCTCTCCTCAATTCTTCAGGATGAAGCTATCTTTTGAAAAAATAGGGCATACACTAACACAGACATGTCAAACACAAGACCCGGGGGCCAGATCCGGCCCGCGAAGTGGTTTCATGCGGCCCGCGAAGCCATCCTGGAAACAGTGAGGGAACGGCCCCCACTGCCTTGGCCCTGGCCCAGAGACCCTCCTTCTGCCAGAGAGCCTCAGATCTGTCCCACTCCTGCCCAGGCCACCATAGGCACCCTTGATGCGGACGATGTAGAGCTGGCCATGCCCACCCAGTAGGCCATACGCACTCTAGCCATGCCCACCCAGTAGGTCACGCCCACCCAGGCTATACCCACCTGGCCCCTTGAGGGCAACTGCAATGCTGATGCGGCCCTCAATGAAATTGAGTTTGACACCCCTGCACTAACATATTTGAATTCATACTGAATTCTGTATGTTTTCTGCTTGATAAAGAGCTCAGTGAAAAAGAAGAGGATATAAACTTTGTTTCTCCCATTAAAAAGAAGAAAAGGAAATTCCAAATTATGTAATGTCTTCATTCAAACTAAAGCTGATAAATTGAGCATTTTTTCAGTAATTTTACTGAAAATAATTCTGTTCCATTTAGTACAAGTAGAAAGATTTTCTTTATCATTTTTATTTCTGGGAATTTATTATTTTATTAATAAAAATATGGTTATTAATACAATATAAAATTTTATTACATTTGTTGGCCACTCAAACCTATATGATTCTGGGAATCTTAAGAGATTACAGTAATTTAAAAACTAATTACTTTATGTGTTTTTGTTTCTTTTCAATATGCATAATCTCAATTATGAATCACAGATACTGATTCTAAATGCCAGTCTGCTAATCTTTATCTTCAGTTTCCCAGGCTTCTTTGAGTATTTTTCCTGTAGCTGCAGCAAATTTTAATTTGCTCCTTTCCTTTTTCCTAGTGTCTTATTAATTATTTAAAATGTTGTGAACAGAAATTTGAATTTTAAGAATAGGATACATCCCATCATTTAAGAATGTTACCTTTTGGGACTGTGGAGAATTGTGCCTGTTCTGTCGTAGCATCTGCATTCTGGAATGCCCTCATCCCCCAGATCAGAGATTGGCCATGATTCTAGATCTTGCTGACCTTTCATAAAACATGGAAGACCTGATGTGTTTCAGGATTTGGAGGTGATTTGGTGGTTTTTATATATATATTTACCTACATTTACCTCTTGAAGAAGGTACAACCATGTAATATTAAGCTCCAAATGGACCAATCTAACTAGAAATGGATCTAGATACTGGATCCTTACCAAGGAATATAAATTACAATCAAACAAAACATTGGTGGTGTGTTCTATAGCTGGTGCTCCACATATACACTTCTTTTACCCATATGGTATTTTCTAGAATCACTCTTATTTTACCATGGGCTCCCTGTGCAGATGCTGAGTATATTTTACATAGAGTGAAAGACTGCCTGCCGGGACAGAATCTCAGCTGAGAGGGGATCTCAGCTCCACATGGATCTTTGATCTCCTCTTCACCCATTGGAAAAGCAAAAGAACTGCTGGCTGAGAGTAGTAGAACTTCTCTGGTGGACTGCAGAAATGAAGCTCAGATCCCAAAGAAACTCTTCCATCAGACTGCAGCAATGGAGCGAGGATTTTCAGATTTGAGCTTGGTTTCTCTATCCCAGCAGAGGAGTTTGTTTTACCTCCGTGCATGAAGGGGACCTGAATTCAGCAGGCATTTGTTTCACTCCATCTGCTTAAAGACAAAGTGATTGCTTAATGACCACAACCAGGAATGCCGGAATTGAAGTCCTTAAGTGAAGCAATCATGAGGCATAACACTTGGTTCTCAAAAATGTCATCTTTGATCTTTGTCTCCTCATGTGAGCATTTTCATTTGCTTTTGGCTCAATTGTTAGCTGCGAAGTCGTGTCCAACCCATCAGGACCCCTTGGACAACGTTCCTCCAGGCCTTCCTGTCCTCTACCATCTTCTGGAGTCCATTTAAGCTCACGCCTACTGCTTCAGTGACTCTTCCAGCCACCTCATTCTGTCATCCCCTTCTTCTATTGCCCTCAATCTTTCCCAGCATTAGGCTCTTCTCCAGTGAGTCCTTCCTTCTCATTAGGTGGTCAAAGTATTTGCGTTTCAACTTCAGAATCTGGCCTTCTAAAGAGGGTTGATTTCCTCTAGGACTGATCGGTTTGATTACCTTGCAGTCCAAGAGACTCGTAGGAGTCTTCTCCAGCACCATAGTTCAAAGGCCTCAATTTTTTGGCACTCATCCTTTCTTATGGTCCAAATTTTACTGCCATACATTGCAACTAGGAAGACAATAGCCTTGACTATACACACTTTTGTTGATAGGGTGATGTCTCTGCTTTTTAGTGTGCTGTCTAGATTTGCCATGGCTTTCCTCCCCAGGACAAGCGTCTTTTAATTTCTTGGCTACAGTCCCCAAGATCATCTGCAGTGATCTTGGAGCCCAGGAAAATAAAATCTGTCACTGCCTCCATTTCTTCCCCTTCTATTTGCCAGGAATTGAGAGGGCCGGATGCCATGATCTTGGTTTCTTAATGTTAAGTTTCAACCCAACTTTTGCACTCTCCTTCTTTACCCGCAACAAGAGGCTCTTTAGTTCTTCTTCACTTTCTGCCATTAGAGTGGTATCATCTGCATATCTTAGGTTGTTGATATTTCTACCGGCAATCTTAATTCCAACTTTTGATTCATCTAGCCCTGCATTTCTCATGATGTGCTCTGCATATAAGTTAAATAGGCAGGGCGATAATATACAGCCTTGCTGGTCTCCTTTCCCAATTTTGAACCAATCAGTGGTTCCGTGTCCAGTTCTCACTGTTGCTTCTTGACCCGCATATAGGTTTCTCAAGAGACAAATAAGATAGTCTGGTTCTGCCATCTCTTTAAGAACTTGCCAGAGTTTGTTGTGATCCAATCAAAGGCTTTAGCATAGTCAATGTAAGAAGCAGATGTTTTTCTGGAACTACCTAGCTTTCTCCATGATCCAGTGTATGTTGGCAATTTGATCTCTAGTTCCCCTGACTCTTCGAAATCCTGCCTGTACTTCTGGTAGTTCTCGATCCACATACTCCTGGAGTCTAGCTTGTAGGATTTTAAGCATAACTTTACTAGCATGTGAAATGAGTGCAATGGTGTGATAGTTTGAACATTCTTTGGTACTGCCTTTCTTTGGAATTGGAATGTAAACTGATCTTTTCCAATCCTTGTGGCCACTGTTGAGTTTTCCAAATTTGCTGACAAATTGAGTGTAGCACTTTTACTGCATCGTCTTTTAAGATTTTGAATAGCTCAGCTGGAATACTGTTACCTCCACTAACTGTTGTTGCTCAGCTTTTCTAAGGCCCACTTCACTTCACACTCTAGGATGTCTGGCTTGAGGTCAGTGACCACCTCATCCTGGTTATCAGGGACATTAAGCTCGTTCTTGTATAGTTCTTCTGTGTAATTTTGCCATCTCTTCTTAATCTCTTCAGCCTCTGTTAGGTCCCTGCCATTTTGGTCCTTCATCATGCCCGTTTTTGCATGAAACGTTCCCTTCATCTTTCTAATTTTCTTGAAGAGATCTCTGGTCCTCCCTATTCTATTGTTTTCTTCTATTTCTTTGCACTGTTCATTTAAGAAGGCATTCTTATCTCTTCTAGCTATTCTCTGGAATTCTGCATTCAGTTGGGCGTATCATTCTTTTTCTCCCTTGCCTTTTGCTTCTCTCCTTTCCTCAGCTATTTGCAAAGCTTCCTCGGACAACCATTTTGCTTTCTTGCATTTCTTTTTCTTTGGGATGGTTTTAGTTGCTACTTCTTGTACAATGTTGCGAACCTCCGTCCATAGTTCTTCAGGCACTCTGTCTATCAGATCTAATTCCTTAAATCTGTGACCTCTACTGTATATTCATCAGGGATATGATTTAGTTCATACCTGAGTGACCTAGTGCTTTTCCCTACTTTCTTCAGTTTAAGCCTAAATTTTGCAACGAGAAGCTCGTGGTCTGAGCCACAGTCAGCTCCTAGTCTTTTTTTTACTGACTGTATAGAACCTCTCCATCTTTGGCTGCAGAGCACATAGTCAATCTGATTTCTTTGTTGACCGTCTGGTTATGTCCATGTGTAGAGCCGTCTCTTGGGTTGTTGAAAAAGAGTGTTTGTGATGACCATCATATTTTCTTGACAAAATTCTGTCAGCCTGTGCCCTGCTTCATTTTGTACTCCAAGGCCAAACTTGCCTGTTATTCCAGTTATCTTTTGGCTTCCTACTTTAGCATTCCAATCTCCCATGATTAAATTCACCCATTCCTGTCCATTTTAGTTTGTTGATTCCTAAGATGTCAATGTTTAGTCTTGTCATCTCTTGTTTGACCATGACCAGCTTTCCTTGATTCATAGATCTTACATTCCAGGTTCCTATGGAGAAAAAATCTTTACAGCATCAGACTTTCCTTTCACCAACAGATACATCCACAGCTGAGCGTCCTTTCAGCTTTGGCCCAGTTGCTTCATCCTTTCTGGCACTACTAGTACTAGCCCTCTGCTCTTCCCCAGTAGCATATTGGACACCTTCCGGCCTGAGGGGCTCATCTTCCAGCATCATATTGTTTGGCCTTTTGGTACTGTCCATAGGGTTTTCATGGCAAAGATACCGAAGTGGGTTGCCATTTCCTTCTCCAGTGGATCACGTTTTTCCAGAACTCTCTGCTATGACCTGTCTGTCTTGGGTGGCCCTGCTCGGCATAGCTCATAGCTTAATTGAATTACGCAAGCCCCTTCTCCATGACAAGGCAGTAATCCATGAAGGGGTTTGGCTCAATGAATTCTTTCAAACCAGCAATATCCCTTATGTTGCTTATTAATCTTTAATTTTTACAGGAAAATTACAGATAATTCTCAGTTAATGATGGAATTGGGACCAGAATTTCCATTGCTAAAGGATGCAATCATAAAGCACGATGTCACATGATGACATTACTTAGCACTGCCAATCCAAATCATCCCAGTTGCCATTATTAACCAAATCCAACCCAGTGATTAGGCAAGGATCCACCCTGATCCAAGCCATTTCCAGTTTGGTCCCTTCCAGCCCCTAGTCTTGGGAAGGTAAGTTATTACTTCTTCTAATTCTCCCCAACCACCAATTCTTCAACAGTCTCCACTGTTTCGCCTGCCCTACACCCTGTTCCTGGTGCCCCCAGGTGATCTTCAATATCTTCTGCTGCTGCTGGACAACCACACCCTGCTTGACCCTTCTCAAGGCAGCGGTTGTCATGCCAGACCTTATTCCTGAGGCTTGTTCAAATTGCCTGCAGAATTTTTCTTTTGGAAGGCTTCAAACCTTGTGCAATTGGATAAGGCAATTTTCCAAATTTCCTGATTAATTTTATTTCAGGACTTGGAGAAACACATATTCCAAAAAAAATGCCAATAAGGAATACCATGTTGAAATACTAATATTGTGTAATTTAGTTCTCAAAATAGCATTTTTTGGCACCCAAGTTATTATCAAAATCTTTTTTAAAAAAAATCCAAGCCAGCTTGATTTTTCCTGATTACGTAAGAATAATACACTGAACTTTTGCCTGATCCCTTCTCCTCCCCTCCCCTCTTCTCAGACACACACACACATACACACTATGGATTGAGCTATTGTAGAAAGCATTGGAATAAAATGATGATGTAATGACAGCCTGATAGATTTTAGTACAATTTTTATATAGAAACAATTTCTTCATAGCCATAATGAAGTTTTGTCTTCACACCAACAGTTCTCAGCAATATATTAGGAAGACAATATATATATGAAATAGAGCTTAAATTCTAGTAGCTCATTATCTTCTTCCATATTAGGCCCTTTTTTACTATTGCTTCTGATTGCTTTATTGTTTTGTTTTACTAGATTTACTTTATACAACTATTCTTCTTTTATTGCTCTACCTACCCTTACACTCATACATATACAAAAACTAACATTTAGTACATTCTGTTTAATTTTTATAATGAATAGGTTTTTGAAGGGGCTATAATACCTGTTTTGGAGTAACTTATACACGTTATCTGAGTTGTTTTGATTTAAAAAAAGTTGTCTAAGTGGATTTTCTAATATGCCTTGTCAGAGGGAACAAACACACTGATGACAAAACAGATTTTTATTTCTTATTTGATGTTAATTTACAAAGAGGAGCACATGATGAAAGCAAAGGAAAAGTTTAGCAGAAAAATATAATGTTTCTTCCAGTGCAACATATTATTTTAGAGCACTTTGATATGTACTTTATCTATTCTCCAATCTCCCTACTGCAATTTGAACTGGAGCTTCTAATTATCCTAATTCCTGCTGGCCCTGGAATACTGAGAATTGGTTGAGTAAAATGAACTGATCAGCACTAGTTAGCTATACATACTCATCACACAATTTATTTAAATGATACCATATAAAGCACAAATAACAGTAAGAAGTTGATAGCAAAATATAAGAAAAAGAAAGGGAACTTGGTTTAAATCTATTTTACATCACAACTGTTCATGTGTGCAATGGCCTATTATCATCTTGTCTTTACCTCAGCCAAGGCGTGGAGTTCTTTGTAGTTAATTTCTGTTTTTAACATTTTGACAGTGGACTTCCATTGCAAGTTTTATTATCCGGTTGGTGCAGCAGAAAAACTTTGTTTTAGAACACACATTAGATTTGAATCTTTCACTCTGAAACAAACTTCGGAGTTCATACTTCTATTTCTGGAAAGCAAAGGTGGATATATATATTTCCTTAATCTTCTTTGAGTTTAATGATTTAGAATCTGCACAGATTTTGTGGAGGATATTCTTTCATTAACATAAGCTATATTGTGTTGCCCGTCAATAGAGTGTATACCAATCATGTTGCAATTTATTCTCCAAATGTTATATTCCAATGTTGGAATCATGACTGTGTAAAAATATTTGGAGACAGGAGGGTTGAATAGAAAGAACAGATTCTCCTCCACCATTTCTTATTTTTTTTTTAGAGATGTAACATTTTTAAAATGCTAATGCTCATAGGAAAAAAAGTGAAAATCATAGTTTGATTTTGGGGGAAAGATTTGGGGAAAATGTTTTATCTGTAATATATATTTCCTCATCAAATAAAAATATAGTATTTTAATAATATACATGAATCATTTATAATTCCAATGTATATGGATTTTTTCTGTTTAGCATATGTATATATATTTACAAAGAAATTCATTGCATGTTTACATATAAGTGAGATCATTTCTTTTTATGGAACTTAGTTACAACAAACTATGCATTACATTATGGCCTTACAAAGAAAAAAGGAAAGAATAGTTTAGTTTCAAGCTGGAAAAAATTTAATACTGTATATTGAATAATGAAAAGAGAGAGAATTAACTGCAAACTACATGAAATTCTATTATGTAAAAAACATTAGGTAAAATCAGTGGCACACTGTGTTAATTACATCAGTGGGATATTTTGCATTGCAAATTACCAATAATTATGACCTTTTCTATTGCATGGAGATACTGAAAATTCTGTTATGCTAAATTTTGTCTGTTGTTCAAAAAAAAATTGGAACATTTTCCTCTGAGATTTTCCTCATTTTACCTGGGATGCTAGAGATTGAACCTTCAGCCTTCTATACGCATTTATATTACCTTCTATAATGCAGTATCAGGGGTGTCAAACTGCTGGCCTGCAGGCCTGTTGCATCATAATGCAAAAAAAGTCGTGATACTTTGAGACACATTACATGATGCAGCGAGTTTGATACCCATGCAGTATATAATCTATGGCCCTTGGCATAATTACTGTACATATAGGCCACAGAGGAAGCAATATCTGGTGGCCTTGGCTAATCCAATAATTATGGTGACTGGGAATCACCACAAAATCCCCAGGTAATTGGGAACTTGAAAAAAAATCCTAGAAAAGAAAGGTGGCAAACCATTTCTGTATAGTTGTCAGGAAAATGATGTGTATATTAGCAACACACTCATCAATAATCAAGTCTGATTCAAAGAAGAGTTTATCTCTCATGGGAGGGGGGTTTGTGGCTTTGCTTTTGTATTCTCCCACACCATTAAGACAGAGTGGAACTTTTGTGTAAGGCCTAACTTTTTTCCTACCTCCTGTAATCATGGTTTACATTAAGTTGATAGTTGCCATATAGAGATATGAAAAGGATTTAATTTCATTTCATTCAAAACATGTTGCAAATAATAAAAAACTTGTTTTCATAAACATGAAGGTTTTGTAATCTCTTTTTCTGTCTACCTTAAGTAATATAGATAGACCCAGTGGTAGGATTCAGCAGTTTTGCACTGGTTCGATAGAACTGAAAGCTAAATTTTGTTGAGTTCAGAGAACTGGCTGAACCCATGCTGCTTCTCACAGGCTTCTCACAGGTGTAGAACAGCCCACCAGAAGTGCGTGATGTTACTTCCAGAAGTCTGCTCTAGACCTTGGAGACCTGGAGGAGGCTCCCAGGCTTAGAGCAGCCCATAGGAAATGCATGAATGTCACTATGTCCATAGAAGTTAAGATGTAGTCAGTGGTACTAGTTTTAGACCCTGCCATAAATGTAAACTTACCAGGATAGTCACCAGGCCGTGAGCCGTTAGATATGAAAAAGTTAAATTTATTTGCCAACTTGGCAAGACAGAGGCCAGCAAAGTTAGCTCTAATGTCTTTAGAGAGTCGTATGAGGAGGGCGTTGGTTTGCATAGGGACCTCCAATGGTGGGTATTGATGACGTTTCATGAATAAAGTATAATCATCTGGTCCCAATCTGGCATTAAATTCTCCCCCTAGAAGGACCCCGGCATTTCGGTGTTCCATGAGTTGTTTATTAATGTAGTGTTCCAATTCCAGCCATACAGCAGTGGTTTCAGCTTTTCTTAGTGAAGGAGAGAGATAAACATTAATTATACCAAGTACAACTTGAGGAGAAGGGCTATATCTGAATAGTTTAAAGGGGTAATAAGTGTGGACTCTGCTCTCAAGTTGGTAGAAATAAATATATCCAGCCCTCCTTTCGGTCTCCCTGGACCTCTGCCTGGCCTTGCTTCCAGCTTATATGAATAATAGCCATTAAGCAGGAGATCATCAACAGTCCAAGTCTCTTGCACCAATATAATATCCTTACCTTTCAGAGGATCAGAATGATTAAAGCATCTAAGACAGACATGTCAAACTCACGACGTCACGTGACGCCGCGCAACGTATCAGAGCCTTTTCGCCATTGCCGGCAATGGGGTGGGCGCGGCTTTGGATGATGCGTCCAGCCCACAGGCCGGCAGTTTGACACCTCTGCTCTAAATCGATACCACCTGGCTACATTCCATTACATGATGTTTAAAGTGTTTAATGTTTTTCTTGCACTGACCTTCTTATAGTCAGTTCAGGTTCTCCACAATTGAGCCCCAAATTTATGTTGCTAAGTGAGGAATTTATTAAGTGAGTTTTGCCCCATTTTATGACTTTTCTTGCCTCATTTGATAGTGAATCACTGCATTTGTTAAATTAGTAACACGGTTGTTAAATGAATCTGGTTTCCCCATTAACTTTGCTTGTCAGAAGGTTACAAAAGAGGATCACATCACTCTGGGACACTGCAACTGTCATAAATGTGAGTCAGTTGTCAAGCATCCAAATGTAAATCATGTGATCATGGGGATGCTGCAATGGTCATAAGTGTAAAAATGGTCATAAGTCAATTTTTCAGTGCCATTGTAACTTTGAACGGTCACTAACTGAACTGTTGTTAAGTCAAGGACTACCTGTATCCTGGTTCTTATCCAAACAATATCATATGAGCATTTGAAATTAATTTTCATTTAGAAAAATTTTTCTTCTCCTGAATATGTTAATATCAGCTTTGGAGCATTTATGTGATCAGTTTGTGTTTGATTTGGAATTTCCAGACTGTTTTAACTTACTGTGTGAAGAACAAACAAGGCTCTTGAGTTGGATGGCATTTCATGGCCTGGCAATATTGCTAGTATGTGAAGAGAAAATAGGGAGAAGCAAATTTCAAAAGTATCTTTATGGTATTTTCTCTAGGAAAATTCCATTGTTCAGTTTGAAAAGCAGCCAGGATTAATGACAAAGACGGATGACAAAATTTGAGAAGGCTGACAGGTAAATATTGGCTTTGCACAAACAAGTTTCTATAAATAACTTCTCTTTTCCAGAAACTCCACTAATGGCAACAGCTCTGCCAAGCTATTGATTTAGGCAAAGTCCTGCTCACTGCTAAAAAGCACAAATGTCAGCGGTGCTAGTCTTAGACCGGGGAGTCCTCGTGTTCCTGCTGAGAGCTCTAAAGCCTGTCAACAACTCAAATAGCAAAAACCCTGAAAGATGATTAGGAGAAAAATAAGCCAATAGGAAGGTTAAATTGTGAGATACATGAGTAGCTTTCTGCAGCTTCTGATCTATCTATCTACATTAGCTAACTTATTTTATATAATTCAGAGAATTTTGTTCCACAATAACAATAATCATCCTGGTAGCAAATATATATTTAAAATATTTTAAATATATTAGTTGATCAATAATTAGTAATTAATTAGATTAATATTAATCATTTATTAATTAAATAATATTTAAATTTATTTGGTGTATATGTGGTTTGTGTGTGTGTGTGTGTGTGTGTGTTTGTGTGTGTGGTGTGTGTTTGTGTGTGTTTCTCTAGGGTTAGGGTTAGGCATGAAAGCCAGCTGGGTGATTTTGGCCCAGTCACTCTCTCTCAGCCCAACTCATCTCATAGCGTGATTGTTGTAAAAGGAAGAAAGAGTATTAGGTATGTTTTCCACCTTGAATTGTATATTTTAAATCTAATAAATAAAACACTAATAGGGCTAAAGAAAATAAGAACATGAAAAGTGCATTTTTCACCTTCCTTCCTCTATTTCAACACAATGTGAAATAAGATTAGTAGATAATCTTTATTGCTATTTAGATCTTAAAAACAAAGGAAAAGAGGACACAGCTGGAGATACAAAAAGACAGACATGAGTTGTAATGTTTCTGAATACAGAGGAGATAATGGCTGTTTCTACATATTGTATAATCAGTACTTACACAATATCTTTCAAACAGTCTACCAGCTGGCTACGTTAGTCAACCAGTGGTTCAATACATCAATTTTTCCTAGGTACTTGGAATGCAAAATGAGAAGAGACTGTCAAGAGTATGAAACACCATAAATATGGCTGTGCTCTGTTTAATGTGTCATAGTTGTGCAGTTTGATCAGCACTGTCTTTAATGGAACGTTGCTTTGAATTACCTTCGAATATTACCCACATACAGTTTTATGAATGAGTATATCAGTAATCAGTATAATACTGATTAAGGCAATGTATTATGCTTCCTGTCTTCCAATAGTATTTCTAGGATCATTCAAAGAAAAAAGAAACATCTTGTATTTGCAGGGCATATTATCAGAACATACTGGATTAGATTGGGAAATTGAAAAAAGTCAAGATTAATTCAGAGGAGGATACCTGATTTTTCTACCTACACATATGTCAACTTCTGAAAAGAGCCTGGCTGAAGCCATCTTTGTCATTCTAAGTTACCAGATAGATTAGAGGGGAGGGGGGAAGGAAAATGAAAGTATTGCTAGACAAAACACAGAATGATTCCATGGGAACCAAGGTCATTCCTGCAGGTGCTGGAAGAAGGAGCAAAGATGAATTGAGGAGCATGCCAATTACTTTCATTGGATTGTATGATCTATAGCACGGGTGTCAAACTCACGGCATCACATGATATGTCGCAACGTCTTGTGATTTTGCATTGCCAGAGCTGGGGTGGGCACAGCATCCATGCAACTTTAACACTCCTGATCTATAGCATAGTGGGGGAGGGATGTTATTTTTAGTTACACTGAATCTCTAGGGAAATTTCAGAGTTGGTTTCACTTTTGGCTGCCAATATTATGTATCCAATAAACATGTGCTTTGAGGAAGCTTCATGCCTCGGGGTTCTGATTTATTTGGTTTCATTAATCGGAACCATGACACATACCCCATTTGGATTATTGCTCCTCTTTTTCTGTTCCTTTTCTTCTTGCTGTTTCTTCACTATTTATACTGACATCCTAAGTATGATTATGTGTGCATGTCCACCCTAATAGCCTTTCCATTTGTATAGCAAATCCATAATTTAATGTTTCTTCAACCTCAACCAAAGCAAGCAAGCAAACAAAACCAACACTTCAGTGTATTAAATTTGAATAACTTTAGATTCAGGTCAGGTTCATTTCTGTTCCTACAGAATGTTTGCTTTTTCAATTTCTTATCCAAACTGTATAAATATATTATTGAAATGTAGCCTCAATGATAATGAACTGTCCATCAGTAGAAGCTTCTCTCTTTTTTTAGGAAACTCATTTTCATGTCATCAGTTTCTTCACCCACATTTTTTTAAAGTGCAAAAAAAAAGAAGAAAAAAGTCTTACAACCTTTTTAAAGCAGAATTCTTTCACAAAATTAAGTATTCATGAAATTCAGCATCAGAATCCAAAGTATATTTCAGTAGAGTCCAAATATAGTCCAGATGTATCTTTTTCATATATGGTAATTACCAATATTTTATTGGAAATAATAACTTTAGCAACAATAAAGATTAATATTCATTCAAATTCTCATTCTTGCTAAATATTCAGGTAGTTCTCAACTTACATTCATTTAGTGACTATTCAAAGCTACAACAGCACCGAAAAATGTGACTTATGACCAGCCCTTCCACTTACGACCAACAGATCACATGATCAAAATTTACTTGTCTGGCATCTGGCATTAATGTACAATAGTTGTATCCTGAGGTTATGTGATCTTCCCAGCTGCCTTCTGGCAAGCAAAGTCAATGGCAAAAGCTGGATTCACTTAAATAATTTCAGTGATTCATTTAACAATACGGCAAAAAAGCTCATAAAATTGGGTCTGACTTATGTAATAACTTAACCACCAAATCAAATGGGCCTTCTGGCATCCATAGGAGTTGCCATGATGTAGTCTTTTACCATATGAATCATCCATTTGTTCATCTGATTCAATTTTCTATTGACTTACCATAATGCATTTTCTTTTACTATAATTTGATAAGTGGACATAATGTCCCTAGACTATAATTATAATATAGAGTTAACTTTATATTATTACAAGCAAGTTAATTATGGACTTATAAATGCAAAAAATGGACCAAGCTGCTCTCACATTCTTCTGATTCATACATATTTTCTCCATAAGATTATTTTTCAGTGCTTATATAGGGTAAAGGTAAAGGTTCCCCCGCACATGCGTGCTAGTCGTTTCCGACTCTAGGGGCCGGTGCTCATCTCCGTTTCAAAGCCGAAGAGCCAGCGCTTGTCCGAGGATGTCTCCGTGGTCATGTGGCTGGCATGACTAGACGCCAAAGGCGCACGGAATGCTGTTACCTTCCCACCATAGTGGTTCCTATTTTTCTACTTGCATTTTTACGTGCTTTCGAACTGCTAGGTTGGCAGAAGCTGGGACGAGTAACAGGCGCTCACTCTGTTACGCGGCACTCGGGATTCGACCTGCCAAACTGCCGACCTTCAGATCGACAAGCTCAGCGTCCTAACCCACTGAGCCACCGCGTCCCTTACAGTGCTTATATACGTACATGTAATTTGGCTAATTCTTTCCATCACAGACAGCTGTGCAGATTAGTCCAAATAGGATATCACAATGTTGAATATCTCTTTCTAAGATCTATGCTTTAAAAAAATGTCAGGATTGGATTACTAAAATGTTTAATAATACACTACATTTTACTCTAGAAATGTTGTCTTAACAAGGCAAATTAAGAGTTTGCAGATATTTTGCATCAAAAAAAATCATGTTAACAACTTCTTTAGTTTCCATATTTGAACAAAGGAAAGAATACTTGTGTATAGAGCAAGCAGACAATGACAGCATGAAATTTACGGCAGCAATTGTTAGCATCTTGGTAAAAATTAATTGGAGTAGAAAAGCTTTAAAATCAAGTTTAGGAGAGTTCAAAAATATATAAAAGATAATTAATCAGCACAGAATATTTATATATGCAAGTATAATTGTCTTAGGGTGAAGGAAAAGCAAATAAGAGTCTAGAGAGAATCAATGGATTTCTGATTTCTTCTCTTTGGAACTGCTTCAGGATGATCAAACCAGCGAGACCTACCCACACAACAACTTTTAGCAGGGGGTTTAGTTATTACATATTTCTTCAGCATATTACAAAGATTAAAAAATGCTTTGGAGACAGCCAGTTGGTAGAAGACAACTGTATTGTTCTAGCCCAGTTAACAGCATTCTCTGTTTTAAGACTGTCTGATATTGCCTTTGTATCAACTTTAGCCCAGATTAATCTTTTATTTTGAGTCACCTCTAAGTTTTTAGTGAGCCATCTGTCAGCCATATTATACAATCTTAAATCTGAGCAACCTCGTAATGTTACACTCGCAAGCTGATGGTCACTTTCATCGCTAAATTTATGGTAATCTCTAAAAAGAGGTCAACTTTATCTCTTGATACACAGAAGAGATCTAGCATGCTGCTTGAATGGGTTGAGTGGTATGTGTAGGGGTATATATAGTTATTATTTTTACCTCCCAAGATTTGGAGATTACTTTTACAAATCAATGAAAGTAGAAACAGTCCAGCACTATTACTTTTGTTGTTTCTAGAAAGCCACTGTGGATGATTATCAAGAAATTCCTTTTGGAATCCTTTCTTTTGAGCAAACTCATGCAAGGATGGACCTAATTTAGCATTAAAATCTCCCAGCAGTATAATTATGGTTTGGGGATACAGTACACATATATCATCCAGAATGACTTCTAAACATGTCCAATAGTCAGAGTTATAACACAGGGTTATGTTTGGAGAAATGTATACACTTACAATATTAGTTCAAACTCCTCATATCTAAATTTCACAGCTAAAAAATTCAAAAACTTATCTTCATTATATAGTTTCTCCCCCTGCCATTGCAATTCTTGCTTAATAAAAATACATAGACCACCAGAGGGTCACCATTTGTTCTTTGGACGGAAGTTGAACTAATTAACTTGGAAGTTGAACTAATTCATTCTCTTCTGTTAGCCAGGTTTCCTGAATGGCTATTACATCAAATTTAGATAAGAAACTCACTAGTCCACTGTCAACACTTCTTTCTAGACAGCTATGATCCAAGTCACAATTTGTATAGGAATCCCGAAAGCAGAATATTCTGACTGGGTTGGTTGAATGGGGGCAAAGATACCAGATGTCAACTTGTTTTTGGAGCTGGATCAATGTTGAGTATACTTCCTGTATAAGCACAGTTATTGTGAAATTCAATATTCCTCTTGATTACTGATATTCCCTTGATTTTGATCTAAGACTGGCATTTCTTCTGATGTACAAGGATTCCAATCCTCCTTCTCATTATCTAGTTGTCATATTGGATCGTTAATTTGGACCTCTACTGTTATGTCCTTTTCCTTTATTTTTTGCTTTGGACTGACATGCCTTCTCTTTTTATTTGTTGGGGATTTGGTGCTTTCAGAAACTGATCTTGATAAAAGTTCCACAGAAGAGCAGCTAGTGGAAAGTGTGTTCAGATTTTCTGTTGCATTAGTTGCCAATTTCACATTGAACTAAATATTCCAATTTTCTTTAAAGTCAACTGTTGATCTCCTAGGCCAGATATGTCAAACACAAGGCCCGGGGGCAGGCTAGGGGTTGGGCAGCATTGTGCTTCTCTTCAGATTCATGCCACCCGGCTCAGCCTCTCGGCACTGTGAGTAGAGCACCCCGCTACTGCCAAAACCGGGCAGGCTAGAGGCTGGGCAGCACTGCGCAGGTAACATCGACTCTCACGCTGCTCATGGCATCCCCTCCCATAGAGCCCACCAAGCCGGATATGTGAAGTAGGTGAGGGCCATGTGCTGGCCATTTCCAGACAATGGTGCATTTCTTCATTCCTCATGAAGGATGACATTTCCCCAGCTGTGTTTCTTGCCTGTTTTTCTCCCTCCCTCATCTCAAATATTTTCCCACCACTCTGTTCTTTGGAAGGAAGGAAGGAGAGGGAAGGTCTGAGGGAAGTCCTACCTTAGTCCTGCCCTGCTGCCCTTTCACCATCTCCTTGCCCTCCTCCTGGCCTATGCTGGGGAGTCTCCCTATTGCTAAGGAACCTTGGATACAAAGCCGGGTCTCTTCACATGGAGAGGGAATGGGCCTCCCTCTTGATTTTGCCGTCATACCCATCATGAGCAACCTGGCTAAGAAGAGCAAGCACAGCAGCAGCAGCCTTGAGGAGGAGGTAAATGCAGCTGGGCACCCCCTTGGGGAAGTGGGGCTAGGCTTAGTGCCGTGGGTAATTGAAGGCTGGGCTAGGCATTTGATCTCCACACCACTGTCCAGTCCCCTCCCCATGGCCTGAGAGGATCAGTGAGGCTCCTCCTGTGGACCATGCCTTGGCACTTCCCTGGTCTCATCTTCTTCTGCCAGAGACCCTCAAATTATCCCACTCCTGCTCAGGCTCCCATAGGCACCCTTGACACAAATGATGTAGAGCTGGCCATTCCCACCCAGTAGGCCATACGCACTCCAGTCACGCCCACCCAGTAGGCCACACCCACCCTGGCCACACCCTGCTGGCCCCCCAAGGGCAACTGCAATGCTGATGCGGCCCTCAATGAAATTGAGTTTGATACCCCTGTCCTAGA
>JAKJMR010015834.1:90640-112220 GCA_024449315.1 Daboia siamensis
AGTTTTGTAGCTTTTCCCAGCAGCCTCTGGCAGTTTAAAAGCAAAGAGGGTCCAATCAAGGACTTAGCTACTGTGCCCCTCTACCCACTTTTGTCCATTAAGTAGATCTGAGTTCTCTTTTTTATTATCCTTAGCTTGTTCTATCCTTATTAATAGATGGATTCTTCGCTTGGCCATTAATGTTTTGGAATTTTCAAGGTTGGAGTCAACCTCTCTCTCTAACTTGGCTCTCTGCCCAGACTTTAGAGAGGCTG
This sequence comes from Daboia siamensis, assembly GCA_024449315.1. Classification (NCBI taxonomy): domain Eukaryota; kingdom Metazoa; phylum Chordata; class Lepidosauria; order Squamata; family Viperidae; genus Daboia; species Daboia siamensis. Next base: position 90,895 of record JAKJMR010015834.1, read on the forward strand.
AATTTGGGTGGTATAAAATGCCCATATTGGCCAAATACAATATTTCCTTAGAAAGCTTTCATGCCTAAGTGTGATGGAAGAACAATCTGCCCAAAGGTTAGCAATATTCCGTTACAACCATGTCTGCTGGGGAGCCATGAAATCTCTGTTAATTCATTAGAATATATCCTGCAGTGGACTTCCAGTTTTGCGTGGTAGCACACCTGTGGCTAATTTTGCCCTGCCTGGGGACCCTAAATGGTTGCCTCGGAGAGGTGACGAAGAAAGAAGGGTGCTCCAGCTACTCTGGATTGTGGCAGCCATTCCATTTGACTTGGGGAAAGCCTTCTAACCTGACAGGAGAAAGGCTGGCCATTTTGCATCGACCAGCCCAAGCTACTAGTAACCGAAGTCCAAAAGCACTAACTAGCACAACTCTGAACAGCGTACTTGAAACTGGCTGAGGAATTCGATTTTCTCTTTTCTATTCTACATTTAATTTCCTGGAAAAGATCTCCAAGAAGCAAAATACCTCCAAAAGGGAAGGAAGGGGATTTCTACCCCACCCTTATACTAACGGAAGTGGTAAATTAATCTTTTTATGAAGGATCAAAATGTATGGAGGTAAAATAAATATAAAACCTGAAATTTAAAACTTAAACCTGGATAAATCTAAAATTGTTTAGAATGGTTAAGACTCTTATTTGAAAGATAATTGTTTATTTTGGAAATTGAAAAACAAATAGTTGCTGATGCTTAGTGGTGGATGAACATTATGACAGCTATGACTTTAATATAAGACTTAGCAAAATCTGCGAAAAGCTAGTCTGTGTTTGTGACCTTCTAGGTTTTAATAATAAAGAACAGCTGTGACAAAAATATAAAGACAATAATCAGCTGTAGACAAAGAGAATTATAAATTTCAGGGGGAAAAATCTTTTTTGACCTATTTGGATTACAAATATCTATTTAATTAGGACTCTAAAGCTATTTGCAGAGAAAAGAAAGGAAGAGAAAAACTCAAATTGTTGGCCATCATGGATCAGAGACATGTAGAAAGAACATATCAAGAAAACATAAATACTTCACAGGAGGAGATATATAGTATACTGCAACTAATTCAAACAACAATGACTTTAAACCACAGAGAAATCCAAAATAATTTTGAAAATATAAATCAATCTATTTCTAACTCTACCACAAAAAATTTCCCAGAAAACAACAACAGAGAAGGAGGAGATAAAACAGATAAATGGATATAGAATTGAGAATAGAGACTCAAAGATGGAACTTAACAAAACATGGAAACATGATTTAATCCTAGTGGACAAAAAATCACAAGAATTTGAAAAAACAAGTTATCCCTTAAGACTACAAAATAAATCTGAGGACAAGAAAACAGACTGGATAAAATGGACTGTAGAGATGTCAGGAACATCGGAGAGAAAGGAAATGATAAGAGAAGTGGAGAGAAAGGGGAAAAAAAAGATTTTCAACAAATGTGGAAAGGCAGAAGACACTTCACCTGATTTACATTTTATATCTACAGCAAAATTTACAAACATATGGAAAACTTTTAGATTCAGCAAAATAAATTGATTAAGAAAGATACTGGGCAAAGGAAAAAGACTAAAGTGGAAACCAAGAAAATAGATGATGAGACTTACCAGAGAGAATACTTTAAAAAGAAACATTTGTTTGAATATGGTTAAAGAAATAGAAAGGTTTTGGAATTTTTAAATGTAATTAATTTTTGAGAAAATCTTAACCAGTAAGAATACCTAGAATTTGGTGGGAGAAACAAATTAAAATAAGGACTGTAACAGGATCTATGATAAGGCAACCAGAATTATTGGATAGAAAAGAAATGATGTGAATTATTATTTTTAGGAATATTGGGAAAAATTATATATTTAATTGTTATCTATCAAAACAATAAGAATTGTATTAATGTTTGCAAAAGAGGAAATCAACTAAAACTATTACGTGGATTATGGATTATAGAAATCAATTGTTATTGATTGTTTTACAAATGTAACCCAGACAACACAGTGTTCACCTATTATTGTGATTTATGTTTTTTAAAAAATCAGTAAAATATATTACAAAAAAAAAGAATATATCCTGCAGTGTAAAAGTTGGGAAAAAGAATTCAGTATTACTTGTCTGTTACGTCACCTGCCCTTGTTCAAAAGAACATCCGCAACTTGGAGTAGTATCCTATGTCTCTGTAGAACCAGCCTTTCCTCCGTGTCTTCTCCATCTTGAGGCCCCTGGTCCATGTAAGGTGTCTGTGAATTCAAAGTAAAGTTTTGAAGCATGGGCTTTGCTATTTATTTCCTTATCCAATTTTGCGATATAATTTCCCATTAGAAACTTTAATTCTTCAATCTTTTTATTTGCTTCCAAGAACTGATCAAATATAGCAATAACTGTTTGTGCTGTCAGGCAATTCTTGACAAACAAGTCCAAATCTCCCTTAAAATTGCTCTTAATATTATCCTTATTCTCCCTCTGTCTCCTAATGGAGCCTCTTTTTCTACAGAGAGACAGTCATTCTACTCCCAATCCAGTAAGGAGCAGGGCTTATTTAAAGTAGTTATAAGGGGCAAAGAGAAAAAAAAGGAGACTTATTTGCAGTGTCCATTATCTGAAATAGGTCCTTTATCTTTGGTTGTTGTTGCCGCCTTGTTGTGATTAGGGTTTCCTGCCGACTGTATATCCAATTTATGCTTCCTTTTAGACTTACTTTTAGAGTCCCTATTTGCTTTTACTGTTACATTTTGGTGGACAAATTCCAAGAGGCAAGGAAATAACTGGAATCAAAATTCAGGGAGAACACTACAAAATACTGTGCAAGTAATACAGTATTAATAATTGTGCAACTACAGAGATCCATAAAGCAATTGATGAAAACAATAAAAGATCTTGGCTAAGTCCCCAAATACAAAATTAATGAAAAGCAAATGAAGATAATAAGACATAACCTTTGAAAACAAAGATTGTTTTTTTTAAAAAAAAATTATAAGATTCAAACAAAAAAGGTGTACTTTTATGTCCTAACTTTAAATTACATCATTGAGCAAGCTGTCTGTCATAAGTAACAGAATGAAAAAAAATCCCTGAACAGTACATTATAGTCAATTATAGGAGATGGCTTAGCCAATTAGTTAGGTATAAAGAAACCCAGAAAAAAAGAGGCTGAAGATATATATTATAAGAAAGAGTTTATTAAAAAAATATGGAAACATTCTAAAAACAATGACCCATCCAATGACCTCAATGTTAACACATTTGCAAGTGTCGTTTACTTCAAGGACAATTATTGTAACAGATATTAATCATATATGTCAATATGGTACATCCAGTCTCAGAAAACAAGGTAAAGACGTATCATGAACAGCTTAGAGAGGGAATGGAATTAATCGCTGTTTACATATTTACAAATAGTTTAAAAGTTTAAAAGAGTTTTTTATCAAAATAATTTTAAAAAAAATCATTTCCAGAAAGAAGTACACTGAGAAAGATGATCAAATTTAAATTAATTTTTGCAAGCATATATTTAAGCTGTCATTGAAATATGCAACAGAAACTGATCAAAAAGAAAATTGCCTGATAAAGAGAATGTAAAACAGCAGGGGGGAAATGCCAACTATAATTTCAGAGGAGGAAATTATATAAAATGTTTCACAGATGTTATGTAACTTCTCAGTGATTACCAAGATAGAAATATCATGTGATAACAAATTTTAGAACATTTTGTCACGTGCTGGTAACTGGACTTTCTTGTTTTTCTTTAAAGACGTTTCACTTCTCATCCAAGAAGCTTCTTCAGCTCTGACTGGATGGTGGCTAATGGAAGGATTTATATTCCTTGCAGACACTTGGATCATTTGCATTCTTTTAGAGCAGGGCTTTTCAACCTTTTCACCCATTGTACCACTTTTAGGATATAGCAACATCCGAGTATTACCAGTCGCCTAGCAAGCTTAATGAATGACAAAAAAAAGGAAAAAAGTACAGGTAGTCCTCAACTTACAACAGCTTGCTTAGTGACTGTTCGAAGTTACAATGGCACTGAAAAAAGTGCCCCCCAAGCCACAGCCAAGCAAGACACCTGCCTGCCCACCCGGCGGCGCTCTTCCTCCGGTCTGAGGTTTTCATTGTTGTGAGCATTTCTGTTGAGGATTGGCAGCGGGGGTGGGGGGGTGTTTGGTTTTTATCCCCCCCCCCCCCACTGGGTGGTTGCAGCAGGTTTTGGTCACTTCACATGACCCTGGGACACTGTGACCGTCATAAATATGAATCAGTTGCCAAGCATCTGAATGTAAATCACAAGACCCTGGAGATGCTGCAACATTCCAACTGATCGGTGCTTCTTCTGGGCTCAGCAGAAGCACCAGGATCAGCACTGAGCTCCAGCTGGATCCTGGTGCTGATCCTGGCACTTCCACTGAGCCCTGACAGCCCTGCAACTCCAGCCATCTCTCTCTGAGGCTTGCGCAGTGCTGCCACCCATTCAACTCATTCCCCTCCCCAGCTACCACTTTCCTAGGATGGTCACGTACCACCTGCCAGGTGCCAATGTATCACAGATGGTAACCATACCACTGGTTGAAAAGCCCTGTTTTAGAGAGTCATTGAGGCCATTTGAGGTTTACCTGTGTCCTCAATGAATAGTGCAAAGGCTGTTGGGGATGAGTCTGTGTTGTCTGCATCTCAAAGTAAAGTACAAATAGTTCATGTAGTCTGCAATGTTTTCTGGAAATCCATACATAATCCTGCACCATTCAAAGGGTGTTCATCCCATAGCTAAATCTTTATGGACATTCTCAGACCTCCAGATCATGGTTAGATGGACATGGTTGGACATTCTGCAGCCAAGAAGGCTCCACAAGCATTTGCACTACTCAGGTAATCCTGAGGATATAGGTAAACCTCCAAATGGCCTCAATGACTTTCTAAAAGAAGGCAAATGACTAGCTGTCTGTAAGAATATAAATCTTTCCATTCCCCACCATCCAGTCAGAGCTGAAGAAGCTTCTTGGATGAGAAATTAAACATTTTCAAAGAAAAACAAGAAAGTCCAGTTGCCTCATGAAAAGACACCTTTAGAACAACCATGACCTGGATGACTGAAAATCTCCATAGACACCTTGAAAACATTGGAAGGAAATACCAAAAATAATTGAGAAAATTCTAAAAATAACATTTTAATTGAATATACAATATTTTTTATTAAGTCTAATTCCAAAAATCATAAATGAAAATATCACAAGTTACTAAAATACATGTTGACAGCTGTAATCACATAACCTTGGAAAAGCAAAACACTTAATTACAAGATTGGGAGATCTAAACTGAAGAATAGGCAACAATTGTGAACTGTTAGTAGACATTCATAATAGAAGCGTAACTAAATAGAAGCAGAAATGGCTCTCTTATGTGTGGCATAGACAGATTCAGATATTTTGAGTACTGTTTTTAGGGAAAGGGCTAAGAAACCAATTAAATGAAATTACTTAAATGAATTCTGCTAATCAACTCCACTGTTTAATATTTAAAACACAGTAATTAGGTATTGGTTAATATTTGGGAAAAATAAATGGAAGGAAACGAAATAATGTGTTTCAAATGTTTCATAAATGTTACTTTTGTTTTACTGTTGTTTATCTTTCCTTTTTCTATGTTTATTCTGGTGTGATTTCATTTTAAATCTGTCAATATTTTGCAATTAAAAAAACTACTAACAATAAAAAGAAAAAAGAAAACAGTGGCAAGAGCAATTAACTGGGGATATGTATTGTTTTTTGACTTACAAGGAGCAAAAGTGTTTCCTATAGAACATCCTGTCTAGTCATATCAGCCACAACTAACCAGGTCAAGACAAATTTTGATCAAGTCTCAAGAAGTCTCCTTCAAATCTGTACCTTGAACAGCTCCCAGTGGGCATTCCTTGCTAGAGCTTTCTCATTATTACAACTATAGATGACTATTGTTATAGCAGGGAGCTAAATTCCTCTGAATCTCTGAAAATAGACAATGCTTATTATGTGGTTGAGTTTCCCTTCATGGAGAAGATAACAATCATCTGTATTTCAATATTTCTAATTTCCTTAGGGCAGGGGTATCAAACTCACAATGTCATGTGATGTGTCGTGACATATCATGACTTTTTTCCCATTGCCAGCAATGGGGTGGACATGGTTCCACTATGACACATCCGGCCTGCGGCCTGGCAGTTTGACACCCCTGCCTTAAGAGTATTGGATGCTGCTGAGACAAAGGTTATGACAAAGTTTCTGTGAATAACTGAATGTAATGCAGTTCATTATATTAGCCATTTTTGTTTCTGTATTCTACAAATAACAGATTTTTGCATTTCTTATGGTGTGTTTAAATGTGTTCTGTGTAAAAATAATTTTGTCTGTGGGTGCATATGATCTTATATGCAAATGAAGACTTAGTTTAAAATTGGCTTCCCACATATTTCCAGCGTATTTAAAAATGTACTGACCAATGATTCAAATGCTGATTCTAATTTCTTCCCTACTTTTAAGAAGGCTGTTCAACTTTTTTAAAAATTAAGGCCCACTTTCCTTGTATAGAACACATTGTTATTTATCTCCCAATTAATCTCAGTTGGTATGTTCTTTACAAAGCTTGGTTTCTAATAAATATAATTTTTATTCATTATTAGAAACTTGAATAAATGAAAATACATTACAGTCTTAGTTCAAGAATATCAAGATCACTGTTATAAAAATAGCTTTTCATCTCTGTGATCTACAAAGAAGGAAATAACCTGACTTATCCAAAGTTGTATATGCCTTTTTATTTATTGAACGTAGGCTACAAATTGTTTACAGCATCAAGGAAAATAAATAAACTTACAACTAAATTATTATTTTTTAATGTGAATTGTATTGGTTTTTATAAGGGTGGGGAGGAAAATGCGGGAATGGGGTACGGGGTTGGGATAGAGAGAAAATTAAGGGAGGGGTTGGGGTTTCCCCCAATTACATTCAATTTTTAGCAAATAGCATATTGTCTGGGTTAATATACATCAATAAAAGTTGTAAGAATAATGATTGATAACAATAATAGACGTAGCAAATTATAGTAAACAATGTTAAAATTTCAATCTATAATATTTTAGTAAAGTAAGGTCAAAAAAATAAGTACCACATTCCTTTCTCTCTAATTCGTTTGTCTAGCCATTGATAAAATTTATTCCAAGTTCTACAATAAACTAAATGCTCTTTTTCTTTAATCTCTAAAGTTAATCTATCCATTTCTGCACAATCTAGTATTTTCTTGATAAGCATTTCTTCAGCTGGTACACTCTCATTTTTCCAGTATTGGGCATACATAATTCTCGCTGCTGTTAATACATGTAATATTAAATACCCAGTCTCTTTATCATAATTGGGATCTATCATTCCTAACAAAAATAATTCAGGTTTAAATTCTATTTGTTTTTTAACCATCTGCTCCAACTATAAATGTATCTTAAGCCAAAACCTTTTAGCTTTAGAACATGTCCACCAGAGATGATAATAGGTACCTGGTCTTTGGCTGCATTTCCAACAAACATTTGAAGTATTTTTAAACATTTTCGCTAGTCTCACTGGTGTCATGTGCCATCTATAAAACATTTTATACAAATTTTCTTTAAATGATACAGCTTTAGTTAATCTAATATTTCTGTCCCATAACTTTTCCCATTCTTCAAGTTCTATAGTGTGACCAACAAATTATCATTATTTCTTTCACTTGTTCTTCCTCCATCTTTAGATTAAGCAAAGACCTGTAGTTTTTTAATCAGCTTTTCATCTGTTTTTAACAAGATACGATCGAGTTCTGTCTGTTCATTGTAAAGCCCTGTTGTTTTCAAGTCTTTTTCATATCTTGTTTGAATTTGTAAATATGGCCACCATGCTAAATCAATAACTTGTTGATATAGGTCTTGTCTATATTTCAATCTTCCTTTATTATCCAATAAGTCCTTATATGTTACAAGTTTATCATAATTAATTAAGTTTCAGTAAGCAAAAGCTTCCATTGTTGAAAGCCATTCAGGTATCTTAATATAAGTTTTTTCCTTTATTTTTTCCCATTCTAATAGAAGTGCATTTCTTATGGTATGGTTCTGAAAGTATCTATGGGCTTTATTCTTCCCATTTCATAGGAAGGCATACCAGCCGATCTGCAGGTCGTGCCCCTCAAGATACAATAGTCTTTTATCTCTGAGTGTTATCCATTCTTTAATTCACATTAGAATAGCTGCTTGGTAATATAACTTCCAATGTGGGAGTCCCAGTCCTCCCCTTTCTCTAACATCTTGTAACATTTTCACTTTGATTCATGCTTTTTTCCTTTGCCAAATAAATTTCAATATTATGGTGTTCAGTTCATCAAAAAAGACTTTTTCTAATTTTATGGAAATAGTTTGAAATAGAAAGAGTATTTTTGGTAAAATGTTCATTTTAATTGTAGCTATTCTTCCCAGCATTGAAAGTTGAAGGTTTTTCCAATTTTGTAAGTCTAGTTTTATTTGTTTTAGTAACTTTACGTAGTTAACCTCTTTTATTGTTGCACATCTTGCTGTTAAGTAAATTTACAAATACTTAACTTTTTTAACTATTTGAAGGTTTGTTTGTTTTTTCAAGTTGCATTTTCTGTTAAGTTCTTTGTCAAAACTTTTTTTCTCTATTATCAAACTTGCTACATCACCATATTGTTCTATTGTATACAACAGTTTCATGCTTGTTTCCAAAGGTTCTTCCAATATAAAAACCAAATCATCTGCAAATGCTTGTAATTTATATTTTTCACCCTTTATCTCTAGTCCTTTAATCTCAGATTGTTGTCTAATGTTTCTGTTCAATACTTCCAGAGTTAATATAAATAGTAGTGGGATAAAGGACATCCCTGTCTTGTGCCCTTTTTAATATTAAAGTTTTCGGTATAGTCTCCATTTACAATTATTCTAGCAGTCTGTTTAAACTTACAACTAAATTGTTACATGTCGATTCAAATGTTTTTTTTCCAGGGTCATATATAACTTAAATGTTGTTGATTACACAAAGAGAAAGTGAGAGATTTTTCTCAATGTAGAAAAAGCTTTTTGTCATTTGAAATGATCTTTCATGCTTACAACTATGGAAAACATTGATGGGTTCAGAATATTTAGCAAAACCAAACTATAGTAAACATGTTTTTAACACCAAGATATATCATAATGAAGAAGTTGAGGTCAGGTTGACTCCTTTTTATTATTGGTAGGGAGCTATTGGCAAAGTCAAGAATGTAACATTTTAGGTTACTAACAGCTGAAAACATTTTAGAAGCTGTAGAGAAAAGAGAATGAATTTGATGGGCCAGAGAAAAGATGTGTTACCAAGGCATACAACAAAAAGTGTTTCGTTGCTTACCTCCCAATAATAGAGGATTACAAAAATGTCTTAGGCAAACGACTCCTTGTTTCATCTAAGTGTAAAAGAGGGAATTATCCCTTATGGTATAACTGTATTATTGAATTATCAAATGATCTAGGGAGCTGCTGGCAGAGAAGGGGAATGGTGCATTTGCATTTTGTTCCTATAACTTGGCTTGGATTTTTCTAGAAATATGAAGGAGAAGACTCAGAGTGGCAGGAGTGGTAATATAAAGTGGATGATCTTGGGAGAGAAAACAACAAAAACAGAACAATTGTTTAAGTCCAAACAGTAGGCCAGAATTATGAAACCCTCTCAGATACTTCTCTAATTCACATAAAAAGAGAGAGAGAAGGAGAAGTAATCAGACTTGCAAGATTATCTTACTACCAACAACCTTTTTAAAAGTATTGGTTAGTCTTCTATGAAATCTATTTGTCATAGGCCTGACAGGAATTAAATTAGCAATTTAAGAATATAAACTGAAATGGTGTATTTACAGCTATTCAGCAAAATAACTTTTTACAATTGAGAGTGACATATATAGTTAATATAATTTGACAATAGCAAACAGGATACCTGTGTTTCCTGCATTCTGGGTTGGAAGGATTAGCCAGCAAAAAAACCTGACTTGCCCTTGCATTATGTTATGCAACAGGAGAGTCTGCATCATCTATACAGGTCCATAGGATGCTTAGTGATACATGTCACATCCAGTGGTGGGATTCAAATTTGTGAACAACTGGTTCTCTGTGTGGATGCCACTTCCAGAAGACCATTCTGGGCCTGGGCAACAAAAAAATAGCTACTGGTTCTGCTGAAGTGGTGCGAATCCCACCACTGGTCACATCATTCCTGGATGTTTGCATCTTGCCCCACTCCAAGGCAAAATGTTTCCTTAAAGAACATATTTATTTGGTTACATAGTATTGGAATGTTCAATGTTTCTTGTAAGTCCTTCTCCACTTGAGTCTCCACTAGCTTATATTCAGTTGTCTGCTTTACATGATCTCTCTCTCTCTTTTTGCTTTCTGATCATTTGATTGTTGTGACATTAAATTAAGAATGCATTCATTTAAATTTTCAAATTCATTTTTAATTTCCTCATGGTTTGAAGTTAACATCATTTGCATTTGTTGTAATAGAACAAACATTTCATCCTGGTAAGTATTTGTTTTTTCTTGGTATGTTCATTCTGCATATCTCTGATGCTCCATAATGACCAAAAGTCCTTTCTCTGCCAATCACTTTAAAGTTGCAATTTAAAAAATATTTATAATCCAGGAAGGTCAATTTTTTCTAAGTTTTGTAGTTCTCACTTTGTAGATAGTCCACAACGTTGTCATTTCTTCTGTAGCAGCTGCTCTTTGTTTAATCAATACCCTGAAGGTCACAACAACAGGCTTTTCTTTCTGTCCAATATATTGAGGGCAGTATTTTCATCCACCACTAGATGTCAGCACCAGTCCATTTTTCAATCCCCCCCCCTAAACTAAATTCACCACTTCCGTTTAGAGGAGGGTGGAATAAAGACAAACATCCCCCCCCCCCCCGCCATCATTTTCAGAGAATTTTTACTTCTGGGGTTTTTTCTTTTTTTCTCAAGAAATCAGTCAGATAGGAGAGAGTAAATCAATATTTTTACCTAGTTCAGTCATGCTGTTTAAAATCACGCTTAGTTTAATATTTTTTGGCTTCGGCTACATGTAACTTGGGCTAGACTCACGAAAGACACTAGCCTTTCTTCTGTCAGTTTTTTGGAGAGCTTTCCCCAGACATCTGGATCGACCACCAGCAGCAGGGCTTTCGTCCTTCCTTGCCATCTCTCCGGGTGGCTTTGGGCCCATTTAGGGTCCCCAAACAGAGAGAAATCAGCCGTAGAGATTGGATCATCTCAATCCCTCAGCTGGTGTGCTAGCTGCGCAGAACCAGAAGTCCTAAAGCTCTTTCGCTAAAGCCTTTTTTGCATTGTCCCAAACAGTTTTCCAGGAGGCCACCCACTGATCTAAAGTTTGAGAAGCAGGAGAGTCCTGTGGGTATTCAGCCACCAGAATGAACCCTCTACCAGTAGCTATTTTAAAAGGAGTGAGTCCAGTGCTGCTATGCACTGTGTTATTGTAAGCCACCTTGGCAAAAGGGAGGTGGTCAGCCCAGTTCATCTGCTAGTAATCCACATAGCATCTAATGCAGCCATGTCAAACACAGGGCCTGGGGGCTGGATCCCGCCCATGAAGTGGTTTCATGTGGCCCATGAACCCATCCTGGAAACAGTGAGGGAACTGTCCCTGCTGCCTTGGCCCTGGCCCAGGCCAGCTGGGAGCCAAGGTACAATTTCATGGTGGCCATCTATGCTAAAACGCATTCAGTCTTAGCATATGGAAACAGAGAGGGACCATCCCCTGCCACGTCAGCCCTGCCCACTGGGCACGCACTGGGGAGGTATCACCCTTTGTGAGGAATGAAGAAATGCCCCTTTGCCTGGAAGTGGCCAGCACATGGCCCTGTTTACTTTGGTTAAATTCTGGGCTGAGGGGAGATCAGAACAGGCTATGAAATGAACTTGCTTCGAAAAAAGATCAATCACAGTCCATATTACCATATTTCCCCTACTTTCTGGTAGCTCCATGATAAAGTCCATGGCAATCTCTTCCTCAGGTTGGGAAGGATCCAATAGTCCTGGGGATTTTCCAGGATGTTTCTTCATCGTTGTACATGTTGCACAGCTTTTTACATAATTTTCAACATCTTTTGTCTAACCCGGCCACCAAAACTGCCTCCAGACCAAAAGTAAAGTTTTTAGATATCTGAAGTGGCCAGCTTGTTTGATATCATGGCTGTGCTGAAGCACTTGAACTCTAAGTGGTTTGGGCAAATATTGTTTCAACCCCTTCCAGCTAGCCCATCTCGATAAGTCAATATGGTCTTGTTTTCTTTGAACCAAGAATCGGTTTTCAATTCCTCCTTTAGTTTTTTTTTTATTAATGAGCTATCTGGTTCAGGTGGTTTTGCTTGTTGTTGCCCTCCTAGAATTATTTGAGAGATTGACTGTGATTGTGGAATGATGGAGTTCACAATCTCTTCACAATGGTTTTATACTGGGGTAGTCTGGAGAGGGCATCTGCCAGGAAGTTTTTTCCCTCTGGGATGTATTTTAATGTGAAATTGAAATGATTAAAATATTGCGCCCATTGAACTTGTTTGGGAGATAGTTTACGAGGGGGGGGGTTCAGTGCCTCTAAATTTTTATAATCAGTCCATATATCAAAAGGCACCTTGCTCCACTCAAGTTAGCAGGGACAATCTTACCTCAAAGGCTTCCTTCTCCTAAACAGCCCATCTTTGCTCAGCGTCTGTTAATTTCTTGGAAGTGTAGGTGCAGGGTTGCAAGTCCCCCTTTTGGTTTCTTTGCAAAAGAACTGTTCCCCACAGCCACATTGCTAGCATCGGCTTGGATGATGAACTGCTCCTCAGGATTGGGGTGCTTGAGAACAGGTTTGGCAGCAAACAGTCTTTTTAAGTTCTCAAATGCTGTTTGGTTTTCCACAGACCATGGCAGGAGTTGACAAGGTCATGGCTTACTCCCATTTTTCCCCATCTTTAATAGTTCAGTAATTGGTAAAGCAATATCAGCAAAAGATGGGATAAATTGCCAGTAGAAATTTACAAATCCCCAAAAAGTTTGGAGTTGTTTACAGGTTGTTTACAGGTTCGTGGGATTTGCTATTCAATCACTGTTTTTACTTTGGCTGGATCCATTTCAATGCCTTCACTGGAAATCCTATATCCTAGATAGTCCAGGAATGTCTGATGGAATTCACATTTTGAGAGCTTTGCATAAAGTTTGGCATTCAGCAGTGTTTTGAGTACTTCACGCACTAATTTAGTATATTTTCCATGGTCTCTATATAAATGAGGATATCATCAAGGTAGATTAAGACCCCCTTGTACAGGTGCTCATGTAGCACTTGATTAATCAATTGCATGAACACAACAGGGGCTCATGCAGCCCAAATGGCATAACATTGAACTGAAAGCTTTCCGGGTGGCTGTTAAACGCTGTCTTCCAGTTGTCTCCTTTTTTAACTCTCACTCAATAGTACATCTCTCTTAGGTCCAGCTTGGTAAAAAAAACTTTCCTTCTGCCAAATGGGCTAACATGTCTTTCATTAAAGGGAGGGGGTACATATTCTCCACACTGACCCCATTTAAAATCAACACACAGCCTCATGACCATTCTTTTTTTTCTTTGAAAAGCACAGGGGCGGCTACTCAGGATTTTGCTGCTGAATGAACCCTTTATCCAAATTGTTATCAATGTACTCCCTCAGTTCTGTCAACTTGTGTGTGTGGGGGGGTGTCATTGAGAATATTTTCGGCTTGGGGAGTTTGGCTCCTGGCAAAAACTCAATAGCACAGTTGGTCTCTTGGGGGGGAAGGGACAGGATGTCACACTGTGTCTCGCTGAATACCTCAGCTAAGTCTCAGTATTCGCTTGGGACGAGCGGATCCCAATTGGGAAATTTATGATAGTTTTCAGGATTTCAGGAGATTGCCTCTGGGTTTCACTTGTGTCACTGGCAGAGGTGGGAGGTGAAGGTCCCATTGCTAGTCCTCATTCCATTTTCCCACCAGATCATGGGCTGCCATTTATCAAGCCAGGCTAATCTCAAAATTACTGCCTCAGTCATTTTTGGGACCACCACAAAACAGATAAATTCCCAATGCTCCCCCAGCTCTAGACGTACTGGTTCAGTGAGTGGCTAGAGCCCCGCTTATAATGGATCCGTCTGCCTTATACCCTCATGGATATGGGCAATAATTTGGCATGGATGCCTAGCTTGAGCACTGTGGGGAGATTGATCAAACAAGGGTACAACCAGAGTCAATTAAAACATATAAATCCATTTGTGCTCCTGTCTTAGGGACCAAGAGCTTTGCAGAGAAGGCAAAAGGTGGAACAAGCTGACTCACCATTGGGTCATCTTCTCCTTTGTCATCACTATTGCAAGGAGCAGGCAGAGGCAAGCTCTCAATTGGAGTTTCAGGTTTCCTTTGGAGAGGAGAAGTGACTTGTGTGGCTTGCTCTTGACTGGCCCAATTTGATTTTTCATGCATTGGTTGGGATCTTGTCTTTGGTTTTGCAGAAGCAGTAGGTGCACTTTTAGGCAGAGGAAAAGGGACTGGACAGCCGGCTGCCTGATGTCCTGGTTGACCACATCCGAAGCACTTGATCAGAGGTCCCACAGGTGCTTTAGGGGTTCCAGTGGTCCTGGCAGGTGAGGGCCGTTGAGGAACCTGATGTCTCATTGGTCCTGCTTTGGTCTGGATCTTGGTGCTTCAGGGTTTTGGTAGTGGTTCAGCTCGATGTCTAGGTTTATGGCCAGGTGGTACCATTCATGTAGTTAGTTAGTAATCGCTTGGGAGGCACATGCCTGGAAAAAATCATGGTCCAAGCCAACCTTGTAGTGGTGGATCAGCGATCACTCAGGCCACTGCTTGATCTGCCCAGCCACTCTTTGGAACTCCCTCATGTACTCTTTTGCCACTCGGCCCCTCTGTTTCAATTCATGGATGTCCTTTTCAGGTTGCAGGGCTTGGGATTCATCTTCAAATCTGGCTCTCAACTCACTCATAAATAGATTGAAATCCCACAGCTCTGATGTTTGCTTATTGTGCAAGGCAGCCACCCACTCTGCTGCTTCCCCTTCTAAATTTGTGGCCACAACATCAACCATTCCACCTCTGTCATGGTAAGCCTGGCCATAACGATACATGTGAGCCTACACTTGGTTCAGGAAGAAGAACAGCTTCTCGGGATCCCCATCAAAGGTGGGCTTAAGAGGGGGTGGTTCTGTGGGTTGTTGCTGCCAAAGAGCCTGCAACATGCTAGGCACATGGCGCTGGGGTCGCTGATAAACCTCTCCCTGGAGAGCCCTTGGCTGGGATCCTGGACTGGCTGGGCATTGATAATAGTCAGGGCTGGCATGACTTTGGTAGAGGTTGGAGCTGGCATCGCGTTGGTGACGATTAGGACTGGCAGGACACTGGTGACAGTCGTGGCTGGCATAACATTGGTAGCGATCAGGGCTACCATACCACTGGTGACAGTCAGGGCTGGTATAGTGTCAGTGATGGTGAGGACTGGCATGGCACTGATAACAGTCAGGACTCCGCCAGCACACTGGGCTTGAGGTTAGACCTGGTCTAGGCAGTGGGGAAGCAGCATAAGTAGTCGGTATGTGTCTGGGACTTTGCCATGTCAGTGGACAGTCACAGGGACACCTGTCCTCTCGCCCGCTGGAGATCACCTGGCGAGTGACTAGCTCCACTTCTCCTATCTCAAGTTGATCAAAGTTCTCCCTCAAGCGTTCGATGGAGTGACTGTGGATGGCTATCAGGTATCTCCATTCCCCCGATTCATCCCAAGCGGCCAGCCACTTCGCGTTTCTCAGCACCAGTGAGCGAGATCCACAGGAAGAAATCAATGGGAATTCAACTTCTGCAGCCTTCAAGGTGCTTTTTCGTGGCAGGGCAGCATACCATTGCCAAGTCCCTCCAATGACTAATGATCCTTCTGATTGCATCATTGTTTCTAGTGGGACCTCCCAGGCTTTTGGTCTGACTGTACTCTCCACCTGGGCTATAGCCTGCTTTCCATCCGCTGCCATCACACTGAGGCTTGCGGCCGATTCCCTCTTCTTCTCCATCTAGAAATCTTCCCTGAGTGTTGTCCTCCCAAAGTGTTAGGTAGGTGACCGGGGCTCAGGACCCCACGTTTTAAAATAAATTGGAGTCTTGGTTTGTCATGGTTCTGATAGATGAGACCAGTAAAAGAGAACTCCAAGGCAAAAAGTTTCCTTAAAGAACATATTTATTTGGCTACATAGCATTGACATGATCAAAAGTGAAACCAAGGCTGAAATTCCCTCCCAAAGGTTACAAGGTTGAACTTCCCACCCCAGTAATATGTCATAAATCACATTCCCAAATTAACTACTTGAGCAGGCTTTCTAACGGAAGCTTCAGCTTGCTAAAATGCAATCAGCAATGACCTTGGTCCCCCCAGAACAATTTATTGTTTTGACTAAGCTAAAAAATACTCATCCCCCTTCCCATTTCTGTGGCAACCAAAAGCGAAGGGAAAATGGCTTTTGTAGTGTTTAAAAGATATTATGTGATCTGGCACCCATTATTTGGCCAAGTACCCCCTATAAAAAGATTGAAAGCAAGATGACATCTTTTCCAAAGAAAATCACTTTCCCCAAATAGAGTTTCTCAGTCATCCAGGTCATGGTTGTCTCAGAGGTGCTTTTTCAAAAGGCATTTGAACTTTCTTTGTTTTGCTTGAAGCAAAGCAAGCTTCAATCAAAACAAAGAAAGTCCATTTCTTTCTGAAAAAGCACCCTTGGGTTTCCCAAAATAGGTTTATCAAAATAAATCCTATACACAGGTAGTCTTATAAAAATCTCCAAAACAAAACTATAGCATACATCCTATAAAGTATATTGATGAAAGATATTTTACCCAAATGTTTATGACAGGATGTCTATTTTAGCACCTATTACTTGAATTTGAACTTCAATAAACTGATAATAATTATGCTAATCTGTTTTATTTGAGGAGAAAGAATTAACTTTTTATTGCAAAAAAACAGTTCTGCAGAGAGTAGTGAAAGGAAACTACCAAAGGACTCCTGTTTTTAGAGAAATAATTAAAACAAATTTGGTAAGACTGAAATATTCATCTATATTCCATTTCCTCCTGTGCCGCAGAGAATAGGGGAAAGTAACCATCCTGATGTTCAGGAATGAGACAGAGAAGAAAAGGAAGAAGACAGTATCCATCAGAAGTAATAAGGATTTTTTTTGTAAAACATGCTGATTAAATAAATGCTGACTGGATACTTTTGCATATTTTGTTCTTGGGATGAAATTATAAGGATACATTTTAATCTTCATTGAAAAGTTTAGAAAAAAAACTTTTTTGTTGAAAAGTTTTAAAATACATTTTAAAAACATAAACTCACTCACTCCCCCTCCCCCCCACTCCGCCTCCCTCGCCCTCCCCCCCTCCGACTTCCCAGAGCTGAATACAGGGTATTAATTTTTACAAACTTAAGCTAAAATATGCTAACTCACTAAAAAAAAAACACATTAAATTTTATTAGACTTTAACTCCCCTTAAACATAACTAAATAACTAACTAATAATGAATACCTAATAATACATCGTATAAAACTAATACTTATTCATATGCTAAATGAAACTTTTTAGTCCCATATTTATTCTGAATATACTCCCATCTTCTCCATTCCACAATATATCTCTGTTGCAATTGTTCTTTCAAATATGCTGAAATCTTTGCCATTTCCGCCACGTTTGAAACTTTCAAAGTCCACTCTTCTATAGTAGGCAGTTCCTCCTTCTTTCAATATTGCGGTACCAAAAGTCTTGCTGCCATAATTAAATTCAACATCAATTTAGTATCTATAACAGTACAATCTGTAATAATACCCAACAGAAATAACTGTGGAGAAAACCTTATCTTTTTCTTAAATATCTTCTGCATGTTCCACCAAATTTTAATCCAAAAAGCTTTGACTTTTTTACAAGTCCACCATATATGATAATACATTGCATCATCACAACCACACCTCCAATATTTAGGCTGACAATTCAGATACATACTTGCTAATTTTTTAGGATCTAAATGCCATCTATAAAACATTTTATAAAAATTCTCTCTTAAATTTTGAGCCTGTGTAAATTTAAATTTCTAACCCATATCTTTTCTCAGATATCCAATGCATTGTATATCCTTCTTATATGTGCTTGACCTTGATCTCTAATTTGTTTTACCAAATTTTCATCAATTATCGCAATACCAACTTTCTGATCTTCCTTCCATCTAGCTTGTAACTGCCCATACTGGAACCAAGTTTATACTATTTTTCCTTCTTTTAAAATATTATATGGCTTCAATTGCCATACATTCCTTTCCATCCTAAGAATTTCTTTATATGTAATCACATCATGTTTAAATCCCACATTTATATTTTTTATTGCATGAGAAAAAAAAACTTCTTAACTATATTTCTTTCATAGTTTATATGCAAAATTATATTATCCTGAGATGTCCAATATGAGTGTACATGAGTCTTATAAAAATAAATCTGCCTTCTCTTGTCAGTTTAGGAAAGTTGGAGAAAGTATATTTAAATATATACCATCAGTCTTATAGTTATCATTTTCAAATCCACTTTCAGATCAGTCTTGTTCCTCTTCCATAACATGTTTTAAATATGGTCTATAGAGGCATATACCGTATTTTCTGGCGTATAAGACGACTGGGCGTATAAGACGACCCCCTACATTTCCTGTTAATTATAGGGTTTGGGCTATATGCGCCATATAAGACTACCCCTCTTCCAACGCACACCAAATAAAAATTAAGAAACATCAGATTTGATTTTAATATGGTAATTTTAATTCAAGTGCTTATGACATGCAGGTACTTGTCACTTATAAACATAAGTCTGTTTGTCATCAATCATGTAAACATAAAACAGTGCAAGTGGATTAAACTTTTCCTAATTCACTCTAAAGCTTTCCCAAATGGGAGATCCGCTCAGCTTTTCCAGCCAGCCCGCCCAGTTCTTGAGTCAAATGTGTCCTTAGAGCTAAGCAGCTGCTCTGGCTGTGGCATTCCCCACCTGCCTTTCAAGTTGGGATAGACTGCAGCTGCTCTTCAACTTTAGAAGGAAAGATGCCCAGACTCCAGCCTGTAAAAAATCACAGACTGCAGCTTCTTCTCCAATTGGTCCCACTTTCCCTGCACAGACCAAATGGGAGATCCGCTCCAGGTTTTTCAGCCAGCCCTGTCCCTAAAGTTTCAGCACCCGGCGTATAAGATGACCCCTGAGTTTTGAGAAGATTTTCATGGTTAAAAAGTCATCTTATACGCCAGAAAACACAGTACTTTTAAAATTAGTATCGGTATCCATTTTCAAAAGTATCCTTTAACATATCCAATGTTACAATATTTTGCTTTATTCTATGTTACTAACTCAAATTTCGGGGTGGGCTATCATCAGTATGCTGATGATACCCAACTTTTTTTTTCCACCCAGAACCAACCCAGTGATGCCCTCGCCATGATGTCCCATTGCCTGGAGGCGGTCCGGGTCTGGATGGGAAGAAACAGGCTTCGTCTCAATCCTGCCAAGACTGAGTGGCTGTGCATACAGGCATCTCAGGCTAACCAGCCTATTCCATCTTTAATGATGGGGGGTGAGGTGTTGCCCCCCGTCGATAGGGCACGCAACTTGGGCGTCCTCCTGGATTCACGGCTCAGTTTTGAAGATCATAGAGGAGCCGTGACCAGGGGGGCCTTTGCCCAGGTTCGCCTGGTGTGCCAGTTGCGGCCCTATCTGGACCGAGATGCCCTACGCACAGTCACTTATGCGCTCGTGACCTCCCGATTGGACTACTGCAACGCTCTCTACATGGGGCTGCCCTTGAGGACAACCCGGAGGCTTCAGCTGGCGCAGAATGCAGCCGCGCGGGTTGTGATGGGGGTTTCCCGATACTCCCACATAACACCTCTGCTCCCACATAACACCTCTGGCTTCCGGTTGCCCTCCCACATAACACCTCTGCTCCCACATAACACCTCTGGCTTCCGGTTGCCCTCCGGGTGAGATTCATGGTGCTGGTGATGACCTATAAAGCCCTAAATGGCTTGGGTCTGGGATATCTGAGGGAACGCCTGCTGCCGGCATCAAGTTCCCTTAGTCCTGTGCGCTCCCACAGGGAGGGTCTTCTCAGGGTACCGCCGGTAAAAGATTGCCGGCGGACAATACCCAGGGGGAGGGCCTTCAAAGTGGGTGTGCCGACCATTTGGAACCAGCTGCCTGTAGATCTTAGAACTGCCCCTGACCTCCGTTCATTCCGCCAGGACCTGAAGACCTGGCTCTTTGAGCTCTCTGGCCTGGACTGAGGGTATTAATTGGGGTTTTAATTGATTTTTAATTAACATTTTTATATTCAAGGTTTAATATAATCATTTTAATTGTTTTAAATTTTGTAATTGTGGTATTGTTTCTTTTAAAAACCTTGTGAACTGCCCTGAGTCCTACAGGAGAAGAGCGGTATATAAGTCTAATAAACTAAACTAAACTAAATTTAAGCGGTCTTCTTCTTCTAATTCCCTCTAGTGTCCAATTTTCAAAGTCCTATCCTATCATATGGGATTGTAAAGAAAGTGTAATTAAAAGCATTTGTGGATTCTAAGAAATGAAGACAGGCTGTCATAAAAATCAATTGTGACCAGATTAAATCTCTTGGCTAAAAGATTTTCTCATGTACAGTACTGGCAAGTGCCCGTTTTCCAGTAATAAAGTTATTTAGTAAATCAGTAAACCACAGTTTTCTTAACATTTCTTGGATGTAAAAATTTTAATTGGTTTATCTTGTACAAGAGTTGTTACAGACATAACATTTTAAATGTCATTAGTTGAGTTTTCTACTTTAATATCTAAGTGACCCTATTTTATGTTGAGGCAACATAATTTCTAATCTAGTCATTTAGATTATATTGTTCACACAGATATTTTTTTGATGAGATGCAGTTAGTCTGTTTTATAACAGTCTTCATTGGAATATTGGATGCAAGCTAAGAATGCCTTTTAGTACCCCACTTTGTTTATTTAGATTGAACCCCACTTTGTTTATTTAGATTGTCTGTTGCTTAAACACCTACCCCAATTCTTTTTATTCTTGGCAACAGCCAATCAGGTATTGTTTATTCTTCATCTGGTTTCCCTGTTGAGACCTGTTCATTACGGTAGAACCTTTGGCATAGCTCTCATCCTCCTTGTAGCATGCAAGCCCCATATCCATGTCAACA
>JAKJMR010015834.1:112320-146683 GCA_024449315.1 Daboia siamensis
TGGGGAATTATTATTATTATTATTATTATTATTATTATTATTATTATTATTATTATTATTATTATTATTATTATTATTATTATGGTTCTTCACAGAGTCAGCCAGATGTTCAGACCTGATTTGATATTTTGGCTACCTATTGCCTCCTTTCCAAGGACTTGGGATAGGCAGATCTGGATGTTTGGTAATGTTACAGATATTATCACAGGATGTAAACTGTATATCATCATAGGCTGTAAGCTGTATTTTATTATTGTTGTTGTTGTTTGTTGCACAGCCAGATGTTCAGACTGGATTTGGTATTTTTGTGTACCTGTTGAGTTCTTTCCAAAGACCTGGGATAGGCAGATGTGGATGTTTTGGGATTTTTTAAAATAAATATTCTATTTTCTATTTTTATAATCAAGTGTCTAAGAGACAATGTGATGACTGAGTCCATTAGTAATTCCGTGGTACATGTAAGCTTCTTCAAACTAAACCCAATATTCCTCTCTCCAATACATCCTCTCTTCTTCTGGTCATAAACATTTTTCCACAGTAAGCAAATACAATTCTTATTGTTGTTAGTAAATAAACAGTTACATATGAACATTTGTTACATTTTTCTAATAGTGTCAATAATATCAGTTTAGAATATCTTTTCCAATCAAAACATATCTTAATTGCATTTGCATTCAATATCCATATATTCAGTCCATATCCTATTTTGTGTCAGCATTTTCTAATTTTCTTTCTATTTTCTCGGTTGTTCCTTCTCTATAGTTATTTTCTGAGTTTGAAGATTTAAATAAGAAAATTGTTCTTTTATCTCCTTTGTGCTAATTTTAATCTCATTATGAGCTAAAGCAATTGTTTCTTGCATTAATTTCAACATGGAGAGAATTTCTTTCTGTGGTTCATCAGTATTTTCTTGGTGGTATGTCAAACTGAGGCTTCTGGAGACAGATGTTAAGGACAGTTTCTTACCATTTAGAGCTAAGTATGGAACATCCATTTTATTTTTTGTAAGTGGCCTTTATAAATTATCCAACCAACTATCCATTCTTAAAGTATAAGTAAAATCCAATTTTTTGTCCAGTGAGAAATACATCCTTTCTGTTCAGGGAGAAGAAAGAACCATTAAAGGTTGTTTATCAATCAAGATTTATAATCCAAAATGTTCCATCATATCAGATATATCAGACATGTCAAACACAAGGCCCGGGGGCCGGATCCGGCCCGCGAAGTGGTTTCATGCGGCCCGCGAAGCCATCCTGGAAACAGTGAGGGAACGGCCCCCACTTCCCTGGCCCTGGCCCAGAGACCCTCCTCCTGCCAGAGACCCTCAGATCTGTCCCACTCCTGCCCAGGCCCCCATAGGCACCCTTGAGGCCAGCGATGTAGAGCTGGCCACACCCACCCAGTAGGCCATACGCACTCTAGCCACACCCACCCAGTAGGCCACGCCCACCCCGGCCATACCCACCTGGCCCCCTGAGGGCAACCGCAATGCTGATGCGGCCCTCAATGAAATTGAGTTTGACACCCCTGAGATATATGTTTCTTCTACAATATCCCCAAGTAATTAATTAGCCGCTTTTCTTTTCCTGAGAGAATGGGGTAGAAATTCCCTTTCCCTCCTCCTCAGGAGGAGTATTTTGGGCAAATTTTCAGGAAGAGGTCTTAAAGTCATAAAGAGAGGCTCTCGCCCAGTTTCACCCACATTGCTGTAAAATTGCTTGTTAGTGCTTGTTGTTTTCTGTTGACAGCAGCTTCTGACTGGCTATGCAAATGTAGCCAGTCTTTCCCCTGCTGGTTTGGAAGACTTCCTTGGATCAAACAAGAGGGCTGCTGCCTTCCTGGAATCAATGAAGGTCCCCTCCTCATTGATATGGGGCGACTTTTGATCCTTTCCAGGATCCCCCAATGGAGCAAAATCAAACGTAAAAGATGGAGCTCCGTCTTCCTACATCTGCTTCACCACAACGTCATATTTATGTATGTATTTCTTGTAGGCCAGTGTGTTCTCTCTAGTGGACAGTAAGCCCTCCTGGTATACAAACATCAGTGTATCTTTTACACTGTCCTTCAGATATTTCTTCAATGCACTTTTTCCTTTTTCAACTATGTGAGGTACTTGCAACATTCCATGCCCAACTATTTTCCTTGGTAGATAAGAGTCTGTCTATGTAGCTGTGAGGATGAGACATGATTTATTATTATTTTTCTGGTCATCTTATCCATGGCTTTTAGTTCTGCTTGAATCCAGTTCTTTCATTTCAGCTTCCTTTTTATTCTTATCCACCTCCTTTAACCAAGCCGTGACCTTTGTATTTCTTTGGGTTATCCCATATCTGCGCCCAGATCAGTACTATTTTTTTTCCTTGTCAGGACTGATTGATTCACTGCAGTTTCTCCATTGGTAGATTAGTAGAAATATTTCTGATTTGATTGAAATTGGAAGGTCTGTCTATAATTTGCAATTTGAGCTTCATATCTGCTGATCTTCTTGGCTATAGCTGTTATTTGCTGCTTTAATATTTCCAGTGTTTCTTTGGTCTTCCTTCTAAGTGGTATTTCTTGATTAAGTATTGTTTGGTCTTCTTGTTCTTCTGCTTCCTTTCCTACATCTATTCTAGCTTACTTGCATCTGATCTCAGCTTGCTGGTCTTATTTTTCAGTCTAATCTTCCATTTTGGTGGTATACTATTTAGCTTTTTTTCTTCTTTGTTATATTGGATCCCAGATATCCAGTTATAATTGCAGCTGTGCTGTACATTAGTTAGTTTGTTTCTTGCAAACAAATATCTGGAAAAATGATTGACAAGCTGAGCTGGTCTTTATATTTGATATTGCAGTGTTGGCATCTTTTAATGTTTGTGCTAGCTGCTTCTTTGGAACAAGTTTTAATGCAGACAACCTTATTCTGATATTTTTGTGCTATTCTAGATGCTCATTTATTTTTTGTTTCAATTCTTCTGCTTCTTTAATTAGAGGGCTTTCTTTCTGAGGTAGAGTAAAGGGTGCCTGGCTTCTGAAAACAGAATCTCTGCTGGATTCATCTATTGCTAGCTCCCCCTGGTTTGTTTCTGCAGTCTGAGTTACTCCTGGCTTTGATTTCTTGCCCTGACTAGACCTTTGCAGTTCTTTCAGTTTTGTGAATACTTTATTTAGTATTACAAATCAGCATTGATCTGCCAGCCTCTATTCTGTTATTTCTGATTCTGGATGTTCTTTCCAGAACTGGTGCATTTATTCCAAATATCCTTTTCTTGTAGGACTTGATCTGTAATAACAAATTATTATTTCTTTATTTTCAATCACTGTATATTTATGATGGGTAAATACCTTTTCTTCCAGTAGTTCTGAAGCTGTCGGCCCTGGTGTTTAGCTAACAGTCCTGTAGCCCATTTTTCACCAGATGTCCAGAACTCCAGCATCTAGGGTGGTTGTTGTTAACCTAGGTGACAACCAGGCCGGTATGAATTTCTGTAATTTACATCTCACTATATATATTTTTTATGGAAGAGACACTTTTTGTTTGAATCCTCTGGTGAGACCTGTCCAGTATAGTTGAACCTAGTTTTCATCTTCCTCAGAGCACACAAGCCCCACAAGCATGTCAGTGTAGTGCCTCACTGCAGGATTATTTTTATAATTTATAAACTGAAGGATTATTAGTGTTGTTATTATTATTTCAAAGGTAATGCTAGATTCTTATTTAAGATCAGCACAGTAGGAAGTGGGAAATTCTTTCATGAAATTATTTAAGATACTGAAAATAAGAAGCATAATACTGTACTCTGTTTTCTAAAAGTTAAAATGGTGATGGTCAAAGAGTTTTGTGCTGTGAACTTTGGACTTATTGCACTGCCAGTCATCAAAACCAGAAAAACATTGAAAAGTACTATATGAATAAGAAAATAGTTTTTAACCTGAATACACTACTAATTAAATTATAGGGAATGAGGGCATGTCTTTTCTAAACGTTTTATTAATTTTCCAATTTTACATCCAGATATTTATGAAACAACATGGTGTTTGAGTAATCAAAAGTCCAATAAGAAAATCTTTTTGTACATATTCCAGGTTACATCAGCAAAAATTCCCTCTCCAATTCCCTTAATTACAATATTGCAATCAAATTAATACATTTCTAGTTGTAGCACAGTCAGTTGAGACAATAATCAATATATTTTAATTTATATTTATCCATGACCTGTTTTTAAATTTTACCTAATTTCAGGTACAGTGTTTTGAATTAGCCTTTAGTACCCATAATATTTAGTTTTCGGGTAATCCAAAATTCCCCTATTTCATTATATAATAGTTGTCATATCTAAAATACACATATTGCTTGTTTAAATACATTTTTATTTTTATAAATATATTCTATTTCTCGTCTTAGAAGGTCGGCAGTTTGGCAAGTCGGATCCCGAGTGTCATGTAACAGAGTGAGCGCCTGTCACTCATCCCAGCTTCTGCCAACCTAGCAGTTCGAAAGCATGTAAAAATGCAAGTAGAAAAATAGGGACCACTATGGTGGGAAAGTAACAGCGTTCCATGTGCCTTTGGCGTCTAATCATGCCGGCCACATGACCACGGAGATGTCCTCAGACAAGTGCTGGCTCTTTGGCTTTGAAACGGAGATGAGCACCGGCCCCTAGAGTCAGAAACGATTAGCACGCATGTGCGGGGGAACCTTTACCTTTACCTAATTTTTATTATATCATTCCAAGTTCTATAATATAATTCAAAACTATGTTCTAATAGCTGATTTTCATTTCCCTCAAAAGTCTAAATCCTATATATAAAGTCAGTTTATATCTATTAAAGATTCCCCTTAGCCCATTAAAAAAAATTTAGGCTCTGTCATTATAAATCACAAAAGAAAAGAACCCATTTTTAAAATCTAATTCTAGCTTTCTTTTTCGGCCAAGCAGGCTTCCATACCAGTGCCTTTAAGTTCTCAAATGGGTCTCCCCTCATTCCTACACACGTTGCTTGAATCAAGGAAGACCATCCAACTGTCAGTTTTTCAGAGGAACTGGGCCCTTTATAATCATTAAATTGTTGTTCTAATAAATCAAATCCGCATGTTTGTTTTAGTGTAGTTATCATTGGTTCAGTCTGGTCATCTTCTTCCGGTCCCATCTGGCTTAGAAAAGAGGTCATGTCCAGTGTTGTAGTTGTTGTTTGGCTGGCTGGATTCTCAATATCATGTGCTTGGAGATCCTTAAGATTCTCCATCTTAGTGTTGCTTTCTTTGACTTCTGTTGTTTTTTGGATTGTAGGTTTTGTAATTGAGATCAAGGTTTGGGTATCAAAGTTGTAGTTGTTGTTTTTTAAGATCCCCTGTTTTAATATTAATTTCTTCCTCTTCTGTTGGTTTCTGGATTGTCAATTCATCAATTGCAGTCAGGGTTTCATTTGGTAGGTTTAACCTGGCACCTTTATCTTTCAGTCTGGAGTTCAATAATTCAGTTGCTTCAAGAATTTTTTCAAGTATAGTTAAGTTGTGGGTAGTACTCCTCCATTTCTACGGTGTTTACAGATATGTCTTTGGTGGAGGGTATTTTGTTAAGATTCAGCAAATGTCCACCTCCACTATTCCTAGAAGTTGTTTTCGCTGCCTGGTGTTTCAAGTTCTTATCTTTAAAAATAATGCCAAGGACAAATCTAAGCTATAGCAGAGCTCACAATAAAGAGAAAGTTTCCTTGCTATACCAGGCTTTGCCACAAGATGTCCTCAATAGCATGTAAAATCTTTTTCCAGTCTCCAATAGAATTTTTATCCAGTTTGGATTTTTCCATTTGTTTTTTTCCTTTTCCAGCTTAAGGGGTAAATAGGGCAGTAGGTCCCCATAGCAATAAGAACTTTTTGGTACCCCAAATAATCCAAAGGTATAAATCCATTTGTTTAGTTTAGTTATTTAGTTTAGTTTTGTTATGTTTTTAAATTTCTTTTGAGGCTTTAATTCCCCAAGTAAGCAGACGCTGCTCTTCCAAAACAGAGGGGGAGAAATTTTCAGAACGCTCCCACAGGAAAGTAGTTAGGGAAATAAGAAAGGTAAAATCTCACCCAAATCTTCCTTGTTGCTTTCGTTGTGCTTGGTAGTAATTTTGGCTTTTGGCAGGAAACGGCTTGATGATTGGCCATGTTAATGGTGGATCTTTTCTTCTTCAGTCCAAAGGTGCTGCATCCAGATCAAATTGTGGGCTGCCGTCCTTCTGCAATCACTCAGAAGGCCTCCTCATAGTTGGTGCCCCTCCAGGGCGACTTTCAACCCTTTTCAGGGTCTCTCAATGGAGAAAAACTGGATGGTGGGGAGAGCGCTGTCTCTCACACGTCCGCCAGTGCCGCTAGCGCAAACTGGAAGCCTGGGAATGAGGGCATGTCTTTAGGTGTTAAGTGGAACACATCAAATGAGAAGTTGTATGAATGAATGCAATTTATTTTCAGGAACAAATTAGTCTTAACTGGAAAAACTGAGTTTCCTTGTAATGGCTTTCTTCAGTAATGCTTTACAATTGTTGCTGAAAGAAAAGGCAAGAAAGCACTGAAACTAAAAAGCCTGGAAAAATCTGCTCTAAACTAACATTGACTTTTATCTCTTTTCTTTGATTTGATTTGTTTAGATTGTATTTATTCCTTCTATTCTACATTCTGCATAGCATATCATCCTGAAAAAATATTATTTGTATTATCATCATTACTAATATTTCCAGAAATGCAGTCCCATGAGATGCACTTTAGGTTTACTATGGGCTAGATTGTAATTGTCCTTTCTAGATTTTATTTCAGATTAGGACTTACAAAATTATTTTTGTGAATATATTCTTCAAAAACTAATCTAAAAGCTATGATCTCATAATGCATAAAAGAGATATAGAATTAGTTTGAGTGTTCAAAATGTTGTTAAACATTTCTCATTAAATTTGGGTGTTTATAAGTGATAAATTGATGAGTAATGTTTAAAAACTTTCACAGTTGATGGAATGGTTAGAAGGTTCTAATTATGCAAATATTTTAAAATATTTAATTTTATTAGGACTGAGAACACTCCAATAGCATATAACGTATAGCTATTTAAAGTGATGTGGTTTCCCACCAGAGACCACCCGTGCAAACACCCATTTTCTGGCTTTCATTCATCTTAATGAACTGCATCTATGCAATACTTTTTCTGCTGGTTTTAATATTTAGATTTTGAATTATTTATCATTCTATTTCTTAGTTTGCATCATTCATAGTTCTTCCTCAAAGTCTCTCAAAGTGACTTACTTTTGTTTAAAAGCAGTAGTTCTTTAAAAAGTAATCTTAAACAAATTTTGCATACAATTTTGTTAAAAGCCAAGCCAAAATAATAGATGATTGAGTGAAGGGGAATTAACTTTAGCATGAAGATTCTTTGAGCTGAATGAAAACAGGATAGAAGTGAAATCTTAAGAAGTTTAACATAATTGGGTCTGTGAAAATAAAACATGTCTCTTCTTTGTGTTTCATTATGGAATAATTTCCACTTTTTCTTTACAACCCAGATTTGCTTCTGCTGTATTCATCTATACAAAAAAGCCACAAACATGGCACAGCCATAACACAAATGTAGATGCCATCTGTATGTTACATCATTTACTTATTTACAGAATTAGTAGACAGGTTAATATTCTGCCTCTCTTCTAAGAATCAAACTTTAGGAGGAGCTTTCTTGATATTATTTCCATAGCAACAATTTAGTGAATTAGGTTGTGCTGAGAAAGAATGATTGGGCTACAATCTCCCATTGAGATTCTATACATGAAGATATTGAGGTGCTGAGTCTAAACTTTAAAATGGAAAGTACCCTATAGGGGCAGCAAAGCTAACTTATGGAAAGTTTTGGAATTTTATCCTATAGAGCAGGGATCCCCAACCCGTAGTCAATGGACTGGCACCAGGCTACAGCATGTCAGAAACCGATACACGCAAACAAGCAAAACCCCATCTGCAGGATGCAGGAAGCACGTGAAACCACACCCCAGAAACCACACCCCAGAAACCCACACCCCAGAAACCACACTCCATGGAGAACCAGTCCCTGGTTGGGGACCTCTGATACAAAGACTGAATTCTCACAAAGTCACATGGCTATTTTGTACTCTTTAAAGTTATTTTATTAAATTAGATTAAGAAAGAACAGTCGGAAAGTCACCAAGCATAATACTTGGTCTATGTTATTTTTAAAACCATGTGCCACATGCCTCCCAGTTTAGTAAAACTAAAACTGGAGCTGTCCTATCGATATAATAGTTGATGTTACAGCATTTCAAGTTTTTTTTAAACAGTAGCTTCAGCGAACGTCTAGAAAGAACGTGTTCTTGATTATCCAAGACGAGTACTACTCTGAAGTAATTGCAATTTTGCTTTCCTCCACAGGTCATGCAAGTAGTGAGGGAGCAGATAATGAGAGCACTGACCACAAAGCCTAGTTCTCTGGATCAGTTTAAAAGTAAACTTCAGAATCTGAGCTATACAGAAATACTGAAAATCCGCCAGTCTGAGAGGATGAACCAGGAAGATTTCCAATCTCGTCCAATTTTGTAGGTTTTCTTATTTTTTTCTGTTCTTTGCAACAAATACAATTGATGTTTGTGACTTCTTCAGGAATAACCCCAGGAAGTTATGTAGGACATGATTTAAAGAAAAGTTTCACATTTGCTTAGAATACATTCATGTTTATACGAATAAACAAGTATGGCCCGTTATGTATCCAAAATACTTTCTTCTAGTTTTGTAGTTATTGGAAGTGAAATGATGATATAGATAGGTAGGTAGGTAGGTAGATAGAGACAGACAGACAGACAGACAGACAGACAGAGACAGATAGACAAGTAATGCATTTTCAGCAAATGGTATTTTGACATTTTTCCCTGTCTATATGTGCCCTTTTTCCCTTTATGACTTTGTTCTCTCCTGCCCAGTTCTTGAAGAGGACACAATATTACCATCAGTCAAATAAAGTAGATGGAACAAAGGTTTGAAGCAACAGAGAAGCTCTGGAAAAAAATGCTTTTGCTGTTGATTCCATTTTTGAAAAAACAAACTCAGTTCTTATTTTACTCCTTTCCATATGCTCATAATAACCAGAATAGTGTAGTTGTTACCATATCTCATCCCAGATTGTGTGTATACATGTGGCAGAGTGTAAAGGAACTGGTCAACCTTGGCCATTAGCCATTGATAGATTTTTCTTGATTGGAAACTGTAAATTTCATATTTTTACAATCTATCTAAGCCTGTCCATAAAATGATTAATTGAGCCATTCAGGATATTAAAATGTCAGAATGTGGAATCAATATTAAATGTTAAATTTCTTGGTCTGGGCAAATTGCTGTGTAATGTAATTTTTCAGTACACCGTAAAATTCCTTAGTCTCTTTGATTGTCAAACTGAGATTAATTTTATTGATTTATTTGACTTGACATAATGCCAATTTCTGAATTTCTTGGTAATTTGCAATATATATATTTGATATTAACAAGACTATTATATTACCAAAAGCCTGTATTGAAAACAAGATTCTATATATTCATAACTCTTATTGAAGAAGAAAATACTCATCTGCAGGGAAATCAAGATTACAACAGGATGTCCTTGTTGGGGAATTAATTTATACAGAGAGATGATTCACTTAGCTCACAATTATGGCAATACAATATCAGCTGCTCATTTGCCTCTCTTGTGGGAGAAATGGAGTTAGTAAACCAGCTATGCTTGCTGCTGAAACTTTATGAGGCAAACTTTCCAGGAAGCAACAGTTATTTTCATTTTCAGGCTATGTCTTATTCCTTTTCTATTTCGGGGGAAAGAAGTGAATACCAGGAATTAACATTCATTCCTTCAGTCTAGGAGCCATGGTAGCGCAATGGTTAGAATGCAATATTGAAGGCTAATTCTTCCAACTGCCAGCAGTTCAATTCTCACTGCCTCAGGTTGACTCAGTCTTCCATCCATCCGAAGTCGGTAAAATGAGGACCCAGATTGTTGGGGCAATATATTGATTCTCTAAACTGGTTAGAGAGGGCTATAAAGCACTGTGAAGCGGTATATAAGTTTATGTGCTATTGCTGTTGCTATTTGTTCCAGACAGTTCATGTTCCATAACAGTATCTCAAAAGCAATATTCAATTCTCATGAAACTGCAGCAAATAGAAGGGAACATCAGTGATGTGAGAAATGCTTAGGTGTATGATTGGGATAGAGCCAATTTTATCATTTCATATTGAACATAAATGTTTGTCAGAGAAAAATAATTAATATGTAAAAAAGAGTTTATCTAGAATACAATTAAGTGAAACATATTTCAAGTTTCTTTTAAACTACTGATCATATTTTTCAGATTGCATAAGGATAGATGATTTCTTGAATGTCAAGGCAGATATTCTCTCCTTGTTTGGTGAAGGGAAGCTATACACTATTTTGTAATTGGTGTGTGCAGTACAGTTGTCTTTCCTAATTTCAATACTGCTTTGGAAGGACTAGTATCTCATTTTAACATGAGATTTGAGAATAATGCCTATAATAGTTCAAGGGATCTCCAGTTGGAAAGGATTGAAAAATATTATCTTGACCCATGCACTCAGTTACCAGGGCATGCAACCCCTTCCATAGTCAATATGGACAATCTAAAGATGAGATTTTATCAGCAGAAATGCAGTACAAAAAATAGTTTCTCAGTGATCAATTAATGTTAATATTTATGCATAGAGTATCTAATTTGTTAATTACCTAATCAATTCCAGAATAGCCCTGACAAATTATTCTTTAAAAGAATTGGCAGTTTTATCAAGCTAACCCTAACCCTAACCCTAACCCAACCCTATCAAGTCTGAGACTATTTATTTGTGTTTTCTTTCCAGGGAGCTAAAAGAGAAGATTCAGCCTGAAATTTTAGAGTTGATAAAGCAGCAGCGTCTAAATCGTCTTGTTGAAGGAACCTGCTTTCGGAAGCTTAACAGCCGACGCCGACAAGGTACAAATCAGGATTGTTTTATCTGCTTCTTGTTTAACTTGCTTCTCTTTTCTTCTCAATGAAATCATCTTCATTCTGTGGTTAAGGTGCTTTCTGAATGGATACAAAAGAATGTCTTTTAGCTTTTACAATAACACTTTAATAACGCTATATAATAGAAAGGTTTGTTATTATTTTTAAACTAGCTATGGTGCTATGGTGAATACAAACCTCTTGCTGAAAGCAGATCTGTGTCTTGCTTCTTCTGATCCACCACCAATGCTTGGTTGTGGCAGCTCATGGAATGTCACTGAGCAGGAAGAAAACATACATTGTCATGGGGAAATCCCAGCACATGTTTAGAATCTGCAGATTTCTCAAGGAAAAAGATAAGAGACTAATTTTTATGGCAACAACTTTGTCCTCTTACAGTTGCAAATTGAATTTAAGTTCTGTTGAATGTAATTTTCTGATGGAGTTTTACAAACTTAAGCTACAATTAGCATTACTCCTTTTAAGTTTAAGAGTAGTTTAAAATAATCTTTTCTCATGCTGTGCAAATCTGTTTCTTCTCTTTACCATTTCAGGGGAAAATTCTTAAGGGTCAGAAGGATAAGGGAATTCAGTTAATTTTTTTCGTTTTTGAATTCGGTGGTATAAATAGCTACTTTTAAAGATTTTAGGAATGCAGTATTATGTATTATATTTTCTTTGCCATAGAGTAATTGTATGCCTTTTCAAATGAAAGCTGCTAGGACCCATTTCCATACATCATATATTTTCATGGATCAATTTTTGAAACAATGAAATAGGATAGAAACTTCACTTTAAGACTTTACTTAAACTCTAGGTAAATATACTATAATTAAGCAAAATGCTGTCATTTTGATGGCAGTATTCCAGCTACGATGAAGCATGACACCAAATCATAAAAAATATTCAAACTATATCAAATAATTTTCCCCACTTGTGGTAAACTATGACTATTAAATTTGATTCAGTCTCAATATTTGACAACCCCTGAAGTTTACATCACTGTTATCTGACCTTCTTTTAAGTGAAAAGGAGAAAGAACAAAGTTCAGGTACAGTACGTTTTGGACAGATCCATATTATGTATCCTGTTTATTAAATAAAGGGGTTTTAGGAAAAAGAAGTCCTTGCTGTCTTCCTTAATGGGTAGATATAGTCCTCTGTCAAAATGTAAATTTCCAATAAATACTTTCTTTTGTAAAGAAAACATACTAATAGAAGATAAAGATAGTAAGGAAATTCAGGGGGGCTGGAGCATAAAATTCAACTACAAGATTTGATATTCCACAAATATTTATTGATAATTCTGATTTGTTTCTTACAGTGTAATAATTGTTTGTTTCATTCAAGGTGATGTTCTCTTTATAATACAAATTAACAACTTCTTTTATTTATCAGACAAATTTTGGTATTGTCGACTCTCTCCAAACCATAAAGTTTTGCATTATGGAGATTTGGAAGAGAGTCCCCAAGGAGAAGTTCCACATGATTCATTACAGGATAAGTGTAAGTGACTGGTATTAAACAACTTTTACTTTTTAAACATTTAAACTATCTAAACCATAAACATATGCACTGATTTGCTTATTTTTAGTACCATCAGTGAAATTACTATTTGTAAAGCTCATTTGTCATGCCTTCTAATGAAAACACAACTGAACAGCAAGAATCTTTCTCTTATTTTTAAAATGCCTTGTTATAAAATATCTTCATTAGCTATTGTTTATAATACTTTTTATTCAAGAAATGGTGCAATGTAATATCAGCAGTATTTTTTTTATTATGAAGACCAGCAGTAGAGACAAATATATACTCACAAAACAAAGGAAATTCAGTGCTTTAAAATGAGACCTGAGTACTGTTCATAGTTATGTCATTCTACTCTGTCCTGCAACTAAAACAGAAATAATTACAAAGAACCTGAACCCAGTCATGTGGAAGTCCACAGTCCTACAGAAGGCCACATGGGGTCCAGCAATTTTCTAACTTCTAAAGATGATTCTTCCACATACAATGGAGAAGGTACCCGTAATAGGAGATTTATTCTCTCTTCCCAGAAAAAAATATTCCAACAAGATCACTTTCAGCCTTCTTTTAGCTGGCACCAAACCAAAGGTTCCATATTTTGGCATCTTCAACAAACAATAAATGTTATCTCAAGTGTAGGCCAAGAAGGATGTGTAGATGAGCTCTTAGTAAATATATTAATAAATATTTAATTAATATTTAAATATTAATATTTATTAATATTTACTAATATTGACTAGTAAATATTTAAAAAATATATAATTCTCCATTCTGATAGGTCACAAATTACTAAAGTAAGTGTATTATCTATTTATGATACAAAGCTATAGGTACAATTACGAACAAAAGACTAACACATATGTCAGAAGGGATTAATTTCTAGATATTTGTAAGAACGTACAAAAGAAGGAATCCATTGATGATAATTGCATGTTATATTGAAGTGATAATGAAAAACCGCATAAAGCTTAGGTATACTATTTGTATACCCAAGATTGAATGTGATTGTGATTGGTGATTGGTGAGTATCTGCTTACAAGAAAAATGATTTCTTTCAAATAAGTGGTTTAAACATGCATATGTTCATACATACCACAACAAAAGGATTAGTATAAAGCTAAAAACATAATTGGATTGTTTCTAATAAAATTAGAAAACATTGTATTCCCTGTGATACTCTTTGAAAGCAAAGGTTGAGTTCTGAAGAAGTAGGATAGAAAGAATATTGATGCTGTTGAATTTTTGAACACTCCTGATAATATCACAGACAGCCAAAAAGCAAAGAAGTCATTAAACAAATCAATGCAGAGTTCTCATTCAAGGTACAAATGACCAAACTCAAATTATTCTACTTCGAATACATTATTTGAAGACTTAGTTCTTTAGAGAAGATTATGATGCTGAGAAAATTGGAATGAAAGAGAAGAAAGAAGAGGATAACCAACAATAAGCTGGATGGACAAATTTATTTGTGTGGTCACTTAGTTGATGCAAATAATCATAATGATGATAAGAGGTTCTAAATTTTTTGATAGTTAAAAATGGATCTTAAAAAATCAACATGGAAGGAAAGTGAAAATAGAATGAAAATATAAGTGCAGGAAAAGAAATTATCAATCTTGAATGGAAAAAAATATTAGAAGATAAATTAAGGTCCAAAAAGAATCAATGTGTCAGAGAAGTCTGAGGAATGGTAAGTATAAAGCAAGATGCTTTGAAGAATAATGAAGTGAAAGAGGCTGTGGATGAGAAAAGAAATTCGTAAAAGATAATGTTTGCTACAAAATATGAAGAAAAACAAAAGGTTTGTATAATTATTATATGTAGGGAGAAAAGGACAGTTACAAATAAGAAAGGAATGATCCCAAAAAAAGCAAAATGAGTTTGATGGAGATAAATGGTGCTACACAAAGAAAATCCACTAATAATACCCTTAATACTTTACTTCCCAAAATAAACATGAAAAGCTGAAACATTTCATTCATAGAAAATAAAATAAAATATGAATTGTTACTACATCCTGGTAAAATGGAGAAAAATATGAAACAATATATGTTCTTAATATGTTGTTATGTTTCACAGGATGCTTTTCCAAAGAAAAGATAAGCAGTGGAGGTAAAAAAAAAAACCCAAAAGAGGATGTTGATATATGTCTTGTGATAGCTTCACTAAAATCACCTAGCATAAGCATTCTAGATTCTAAAGTGAATTATTCTAAACTTAAAAAATGAATAAGCCAGTAGTAAAACAAATTAGACTTTCAACAAATTTAGTAACTTCATTCTACCAGCAACATTATTTCACTTCCAAATGATATTTCTGTAACATAAGCAACAGATGCAGCCCATTTATTTCCTTTCCCACAATACTGTTTTGATATATTTTCCTACTAATTTTGATACTCTTGATAATTTGAATGCTGCACCGTTTTATCAGAAATAACTCTTTCAGTGGCAATGCTTCCTCTGCAATGCATAAAACCAGAATATTATAGTACCGCCATTAAGAATGACACTAAAAATACAAAGTGCGCTCACAATGAATCTGGAAAAGACTTCAATATCACTTCAAATAATATTGTTGCATATATTTTTGCATTTATATTTATATGTATGTTATATTCCAAAAAAAGGCCATGACTCATTAGTGACTGAGCTGAAGTTCAAAAAGTATGTCTTTCATACTTAAAAAATATCAACTACAAGGATTTTTTCTTAAAATAGTTAGATTTGTATTAGATATGTCTGGATCTGTAAAACCTGTTATATAATGTATGAGAAATGCACCATCTGTGAAATACCGTTATCCAATTATTTACAATATTGTTTGAGAGTGCCCCTCTCCCAGCTATCATGCCTGACAAAGCCACTGAACTACTATCTCTCATGTACATAAGCAAAAGTCAGGTTTGCCTCCACCCTTAATTCTATATAGGTACTACAGGCAGAACTCCAGGTAAAACTAAATTGCAAGCTATGTGCTCAGGTAGGGCAGGAGCATGTATTGGTACAAGAAAGCTATTGGCATTCTCCAGCCTCATATTAAAGAAGAATTTCCAGGTTACTGAGGAATTTCTAGATAATAGTTTGAATCAAAAATAGAATTGGATTTAAGGATAGCCTGTTCCCTATAGGAATAGGAAAAAGTTAGAAACATTGAATAATATTAATCTTACGTTGTCTTTATGTGCTTAAAGTCTAATGTTTTATTGCTGGTATTTATCATCTATATGTACATATTTGTGTGTTTGTGCAAGAAGGAACTTCCTGACACTGGCCTTTCTCTAAATGAAAGCAAACTATCACCATAGTGATCTGCCAAGACATGGCATGTGATTTGAACAGTTTATGGTTTTATATCCTTTGCCTTTCAAATATATTGTTGGTGATGCTTTACACTGAAAATTGATTTTTACATTTCCATTTTTTTTCTTTCTTGTCATAAAAAGATTAATTTCATATATCTTCTACGAGACTGATCTGTCTCCAAAATCTCTCATTTCCCTCCCTCCTGCCTCTCTTTAATTTGCCAGAAAGTAATAGAGTGTGGGCGACCCTACCTGTACCACAAGAGGGTTTATCCCAGATGTGCAAAATAATTAATGGTAGCAGAAACTGATTTCTGCTCCAAGGCACAGAGGAAGAGGCAAAATGTATTAACCTTGCAGAAACTTCTGGGAGAGGAGATTTGAAATATCTAAGCCTTTCACACTGCCAGCTGCTCAAATGTTTGCATGATTGTATGGATAAAAGGTTAGATCATGCTTGGCAGTTACTGTATGTGTTTTATTTTTCTTTTACATTAAGTGTTTTGTGTTTTTATTGGAAGCACCTGAGAATCATGTAATAGTGAGATGAGAAGCTAAGTAAATTGAATAAATAAGTAAAATAAATAAAATTAACTGTATCCTAACAAATTATTTTCTGACTGAATTATATGCACTGTTTTTAATAAAGGGTATTTAGATTAAAAGCATTTATTTTTTCTAAAGTAAGCTAACAGAAAGTGGTTGTCTAAACATTTTATCTAAAGTGATACAAATATGAATTTGTTTTTTAACAATTATTTGTTAAAGTGATGACATATAAAAGAAAAGACTCTATGTTAAATCATTACACAGTAAAGAGGAAAAATAAACCAGAATATACAAATATTATATTGATTAGGACTAAATTCAGTGACAAAGAAGAATCAACATTATGTAAATATTACAATTACTAGGGAATAAGCTCCACAGAAATCAATAAGGCTGATTAATGAGTGAACTTGAACAGAATTCTTCACTTCCACAGATTCTGGAAAATAAAGATGGAAATTGATAGTTTTATCAGTAACATTTGACAGTAAAATCCATTGATTCCTGATTACTTCTTTGGTTTCTTTCACACACCAGAAATCACACATGATATTAGGGATGTCATTTCTAACATTACTTTCATTTTGCCTCTTTGATGCCAAGTGCTTTCCATGACTTCTCACCTTCCTTTTTCTTCTTCTTATCTGATACAGTGCCTGTGGCAGATATAAAAGCTATTGTTACAGGGAAGGACTGCCCTCACATAAAGGAGAAGGGAGCCCTTAAACAAAACAAGGTATTACTTTAAATTACATCCAGTAAGTCTTTAGCTGTAGGGGTTTGACAAAAGTATCTGTTATTCCTTCTGCTAAAAAGAGTTTGCTTGGTTCATTTTAAATGTTCTTTTTCTAATTTGTTCATTCTCAGATGCTCAGTCTTTAGCCACATATAGTAATGGAATAACATCTCTCCACAAAACCCATTCATTCTCTGTTTGCAAAGCTCTGGCAGTTGATATCTAATATAGTAAAATAATCAGACAATACAATATTCCCTGAAGTTCATCATTAGATAAATTCTGGACAGGCTGTGTTTAAGTGCCATTGGTGTCAAATTGGAATTATTGAAAGGAGATTGGATCTAGAGACTCTAATGTGCATTTGGCCATTTTAAGTCACACATAATCCCAGATATAAAAGAACATGTCATCTTAAAATGATAAGCTTATCTTCCTTTCTCCAAAGTATAGTTAATTCACTCCATCTACTAAAACTCTTGTGCCTGTTTGTAACCTTCAATTGGGAGAAATGGTGCCTTAGAGGGCCACAAATTTTTGAATCAGGATACCTCAAATGGACTAATACTGGGACCCATCACTTCTGTAGGACTGAAATTTGGGGAAATTGTGCCCACGCCTACTCCTCAACCTGTGCCATATCCCTGTGCTCTCTCCACAAGCAGGTGGCGTCTCACACACCTCTCACCCATTCTCCCTAACCCAAGCTGGCTTACAGCACTTCTTGTACATCACATGCATCATCCACCTATATCACACCCCATACAGGCTTCCCAAAATCACACCCTCACACCTTTCTGAGCTCATGTTGCATCCCTGCCTGCCATTCCTGACATATTTGGCTATCCTTACACCCCCATGCATTCCCTCCAATAACATTACATTCTTGCACTTCTCTGTATATCCTTCTCAACCTGCTCTACCCCTTCAAGCACCCCTACCTCCAGATCCATGCTGCATCACTGCACAAATACTCATTCTTTCCCCAAAGGGGTAGGAATCATGCTGAACTTGTAGTTTTCTCCCAGCTTCTCCACTGACTTTCTCCATAGAAGCTTCCCACAAGCGAAGTGAATGGGAAAGCTGGTAGGAATTTGAGGGAGGAATGAAGATTTGTAATACTTTCTGCCAGTTTCCCACCAGGAAATCCAGTGGTGAAGCTAGAAGGCAGTCAGAAATCACTTCCACTCCCACTGCTTTTTTGCCCATCTATGGTTATTCCTTTCTCTGTTTAGCTAATGAAATATGAAATGATGACCCAAGATTGTCTAGTTATGGCTAAACAGAGCTTCCAAAAAGAACTTTACTAACATGCACTTCATGCTTAGCAACTGTTTTCATATTAAGGTGTTGACAATAGTAGAAATGCTACTACTATGAGCAGAAAATGAAGTATTTCCATTTGCCAATGAACAATTTCCTTTCTTTCAACAGGAAAAAATTAGCAACAAATAGATGTAAATTTTATATCATTTGTAATGCTGCCTAAATTACTTGATCTGTCTACTAATATTCAGAATTGGTTTTGACTGCATCTTGTTCCATTTTTTATGATTTTTAAAATTTTGCTTTACAGTTGCCTAACCTTCTAATGAAATTTTTGCAAAAAGAACATATACACATAGCAATCTACAAAATAAAAACCTCAGCAGTCTATTCCTTAAATAGGCATTTAGATCAAAGATGCATTGATATAAATTTAACTACAGAATTTATTTAACCTTGCTTATTGCCCAACATCTTTTTGGCAAAAAAAGCATTTAGAGGGAAAGAGATCTTGAATCTTTTTTAAAAAAATATCCCTAACTGAAGCATGCCAGGATAGTGTTTTTTTATATATTACTAGATGAACAATATGACACCCAAAAAACTGTTCAAGAAACTATTCAAGAAATGTCCCTAGTAATGATAGATATATCTTCAGAACATCTTTCAGCTTCAAGACTAATATTGGACATAGAGTAATTTATGAATTTATGCACATTCAGGGAAAAAATACTTCCCAGGGGGCGTAAAGATTGCTGTGGACTGAATGAATCAGTTCTCCTCAACTTAAAAGGTTAGGATAGAAATGTTCTTAACACCTAAATACAATGTGTTCAGATTGTTTGGCTTATGTAACGGGTAAAGGAATAAGAGTTTTACAAATGAAATGGTACATATAGTAAGCACAGAAAGGTAAGTCAGGTGAACATGCTAGAAGGTAGGACACATTAAAAAATTCCTGTCGATGCAACAGTAGAAGGATCATGTTTTTGAATTCCGCCTTTGTGTACTATGATGACAATATGGCTCTTGCTGTGTCTCCTGTTCATTTTTTTAAAAAAATAATAATCATATAGGATATGTAAAGGAGCTCTAAGAAAGATAAAATTGTGCTTTTGCTGGTTCTCATTATTTTCTCTTTTAACTGAGAATGTCTTAAATTTTAAAAAGAGATCAAAAGTTCATAAAATACATTGTAATGGAAGAAACAAAAGTGTTTCCTGAAGTATAATTATATCTGTAGGCCATGAATTTCCTCACATAGGTATATTTACACGCAAAAAGTATATTTTTATTCTTTTCTTACTCTGTATGTACAAGTGCACATGACTTGAGTTTCATAATTTAATGTATTTCAGTTAGGTTTCTACTTGTATAGCAAAATGTTTCTACATAGAAAAAACACAGAACTTACTCAATTCCTCATATGCAATACTTTCATTTCACAGAGTTGTTGTTCTTTGTTTATTGCAAAAAAAATCTATTTTATTATTTCCCTTTCTCCTTTGTTGATGGAAAAGTGCTACAGGCTAGATCATTGAAATACAGTAGACATTAGATCCAAGATATCAAGATCAGAGCCAATTATCACAAAATGTATAAGCATTTACCTCCTGTGCATTCTTATTTGGCATGCAATTTTTATTGTTGAGATAATGTGTATTTGTTTTAATAAATACTATCCTCTACTTTATTTCAGCTAAGTATTTTAATAATATACAATATATATTTGCCACTATGATCATTCACTATTACTTTGAATGTTGCAAACTTAGAACTAGGAAAACATTCAGCAGTTTTTAAAAAGATATTCCCAATATCTTTCACACTGAATCTTTTTTTCTCCACAAAAAATGGCACAGTATCAACAACAGTGTTATTTCACTAAAAATAACAAAACCTTTTTAAGGTTTTGAAATATATTCTTTTGGAGCAGTAGGCTAAATATAAAATCAGATATCATAATGAATTTCTGTCCTTATGCTTTTTTAAAAATATGAATTAATCCATATTATTAATAGACATTAATGTTTCTTATATTTCTTCTTAACATGTTTTCCTACTTGTTTTATTCTGAGACAACAAAAACTTTAAAAATGCTAAAATTCATTTTTACAATGTTTTATCTTTTTGGATGGATGGATGATGAAGAGAGAGAGAGATAATTACAGACAATTATCAATAAAGCACATTACATATATAAAACTAATATTATTCATGAAGTGAAATAAGCATATCATTGAAACTGCTGCATACCTTATATTTTACACGATAAAATATGGCTGTACTTAAAAAGATAAAGCTATTTGAGTCTGAGAGTACTATCTGTAAATAAAACTGATCTGAATGACCAGGAAATTTGACTAAGCGTGGGTTACCAACTTTAAATGGATGTCAGCATAAAGTAAACAGTATCACAACCTCTCTTAAAGTTTCAATGGTTCCTTCTGCATATGGGCATTATGTAAAATTGAATTTAATATTCTTTTATTTTTGTTCTAAAACTGCTGATGTGAACCCATTGAACTAGCCAGTTAGGATTCCCCTGAGTTTGAAGACAGCAGTTTGAGATTTAAATATCTAGCAGATCTGGAAAGGGTTCAGCAGCTAATTAAATACATCTTTAGGAAGAATTTCAGAACTAATAGACTGTCAATGTCTTTAAGACATTGCTTGATTCCCCTTACTGTATTGCACACTCATGTCTTAAAATTCACATTGGAGTTAAAATTCCAGTTCCTTGTGTATTGCTTGAACCAGGATGAAATAAAGTAACATTAAGTATTATAGGATCTTGCATCTGCCAGGAGGAAAAATAATCCAGTAAGTAAAGATATATATCAAGTCATTAGGTTTTATATTACTAATGAGAGCGTTATAATTTAGGGATCACATTTGAAATATGACATGGAACTTGGAATTTGTTCCTAAGAAACTTTCAAACAATATTAGCTGAAATGATAAAACTGTATTGAATTTAAAATAGTGATTGTCTTCAGTGCAGCGTTGATGAAGAAAGACAGAGAAGCACATGGCTCAAAATTATATGAGAATGTGGTATTAATGGTATTTGATTGGGAATGTGCAGAATTGGCAAAAATAACACTATACATGTAAAACAGAAACTTGACTAAATTCAAGAAAGAATGGCTTCCATATATATCACATATATTATGTAGCAAGGCAAATACAAGCTTTAGAACAAGGTTTTAAAATTTATATTAACAGCTAGTATAAATTGATGGGGAAACAAAGTAGGAAGACAGAAAACATTTTTTTAGAAATGTTTTTCTTTTTCTTTTGTTTTCCTTTCTTTTTCTTTTCTTTTTACAATTCATAAACAATAATATAATGACTTTGTTCAAAAATTCCTTTTTAGTATTATGGAAAGAACTCAATATAGTTAGTTTGATGCCAATTTTTTAATGTTATATTAAGCATCAGATCTGTAAAATCATAATAACTATTAGCCATCAAGACATTATCTTTTGAAAATATATATATTTAATCTTTTTAAAAGAATGCACACTAGACACACAAATATATGGGTGTAAATTGAGACTATGAAATTACAACTATAGTCTCTTTTTTTACTTTATTATTATTATGTCTTTTCAGGAGGTGCTTGAACTTGCTTTCTCTATACTATTTGATTCAAATGGACAGCTAAATTTCATCGCTCCTGACAAGCATGAGGTAAATTTGTGTATGTTTTTTTTAAAAAAAAATATTGAAAAGGCAAATAGAGAATTATTCCTTCTGGTCATTAGTTAAGTTAAACAGCACTTCAACAAATTCTTTCTTGGGAAGGGGAGGAGGTCGAATAGCTAAATCAGCTTCATTTTTTGAGATTCTAGAAATTGCAAACATATAATGATACTTTGAAGCAAAAAGGCAAAATTTCTTAAACTAGGATTTCAAGATGACTAAAAATTTCAGTGGACTGAAACCAACAGAAATCTTCAAATTGGCAAAATAATCAATGCAATAGCCATCCACCTATAATTTTTAAACAAATATTAAATGAGATTAAAATATATCCTGTATTGTTTGTCTTTACAAAATGGAAAAGTATTTCCCATCTTCTAGGACAGGGGTCCCCAACCCCCGGTCCATGGACTGGTACCAGGCTGCAGCATGCCAGCAACTGGTCTGCACAAACAAGCAAAGTCCCCTTCATGGGGTACA
Organism: Daboia siamensis; assembly: GCA_024449315.1. NCBI lineage: Eukaryota > Metazoa > Chordata > Lepidosauria > Squamata > Viperidae > Daboia > Daboia siamensis. Next base: position 134,897 of record JAKJMR010015834.1, read on the forward strand.
GGCAGCACACAAAACCACACACCCTCCGGTCTGCAGAGAAACCTCTCTCCACAAAACTGGTCCCTGGTGCCCAAAAGGTTGAGGGCCTCTATTCTAGGAAGTTACTAATGAAGAAGTCAAATGGCTTTCTTGTAAAAAGAAGTTCTAGAGTTCACATCAACAACTGAAAATTTCATTTGTAATCCAAGCTCATATTCTCTGGAATGGATGAAGTATATAAAAGGGTCTCCCAAGAATGGTAGCCAGTCTTGGGAGTTTGAATTTTTTTTGGAAATAAACTAGAAGTCAGTTTAGTGAGGCATATAGAATGCTCACCAATATGTCATCCGGGCCAAATTTACATTCTGAGGCAGGATGTAAACAAAAATTCTAATTATAACTAACAGTGCTATAGCACTTGCTAACATAATTCGACCCATTTTCTTGGTATCCAATTGGAATTTGAATTATATAAATTATATTATTGATTTTAATTATTTTTATACTATAAAATGTACAAACTACCTAGTCCACTAAATGCCAAGCAACAAATAAAACACATAAATTAATGCAGCAACTAAAATAAAATTTAAAAAACATAGGAAAACCCTAAAATAAATGTAAAACAACTTTTAAATAGTGTATCTCTCATCAGTCTGGAAAACTCAAGAAGAAAGTTTATTGAGCAGCAGGACAGCTAACAAAATCCCTCTCTGACCAAATTTTATATTATACAAATACTCAAGATCCAGTTAAAGTCTTTCATCAGGGGAATAGATTAACAGTAATCAGAAAAAGTAACTACCTCTCTATTTTTGTTTCTTCTTCCCCTTATGTGATGTTCATATACAGTAATCTTTTATTTTCTTGCTTTTTAACTTCAGTTGCACATTGCAAGCTCTAGTTACTTTTATTTTATAGCATGCAGTCAGCTAAATTTAAAATCCATCTATTGGCATGGAATCCAAAACAATCCTTCATATGATAAAAACACTATTATGGTTGATTATAATTTCTAATTATAAATTAGGACATAGACCAATGTAACGGAAATCTTTATTTTTAGGTTGCCTTATTTAAACACTTTTCTTCACAATTGCATAAGTAACTTTTAAAATGGCTTTTAAAATCAACTTGATTGTTGTTCATGAAATCTCTTTGAATTGCTGATGATTTCAAACAATTTTTCTGACCTTGTTTATCTGGAACTATTGGCTTCAGGGAGATTTGGCTTTTTTAAAAAAAATTAAAAATAGTGAAACATTTTTTTTATTTTTTACTTTACTGTTAATGATCCCAAAATTCAGAAATTCAGCCAGAGTCAATACCCTCCCAACAGCTGTCACTGAAGGAAGATACCAAAAAATCCCCTACAAACAGAGACTGTATCCATGCAGTGGAGGAATAATTGAATTGAAACATGTTTTTCTGTATTTCTTTCTGTATGCAGATGCTCACCAAAAATTATTCCCATTCTTTACTAAGTAACATGATGGTTCTGATTTGTTTTATGTCATTATCAAATAAATCTGATTTTATTTCCATGACCATAGCCAACTATTGCTCTATAGTCTGCACATTAGGACGTATTAACTCTAACCCTTTTAAGATATATTAGAATAATATATTTTCCTTTTAATTTATTCTGTAAATTAAGTGTGACTTTTGTGGGGGGGGGGGGGTTGTTGGTCTATAAATATTACAGACATTGCCAGCAGAAATCTCTTATACTTCTTCTCTCTTCCCAGTACATTGATTTTATACTGAAACCATCTAAAAAAATTAATTGCTCTATAATGTCATACTCAAACAAGATAGTATGTTTTATTTTAATTCTAGATTACCTATTTAATGAAATCCTAGGGTACCTAGGTTGTAACTTAAAAGTTTTGATATTGTAAAAATGTTTTGCCTAAAATATAATTACTGAAGTGGCATGGTATTTTGGATGCGCTTATAAAAGTCAAATTAATACAATTCTCCCTCTTTTCCCCTCCCACAATAGTACTGTGTATGGACTGATGGTCTAAATGCCCTACTTGGAAAAGATATGATGAGTGAACTGACACGTAACGACTTGGATACTCTACTCAGTATGGAAATAAAGCTGCGTCTCCTGGATCTGGAGAACATACAGATCCCTGATGCTCCACCCCCTATTCCAAAGGAGCCAAGCAATTATGATTTTGTATATGATTGCAACTAAATCAATTGTCACTCCTCAGTATTACAGTTAACAACTGGAAAGTTTTGTTTAAGCAAAAAGAAAGGAAAAAACAGGAAGGGAACACATGATGCATAGTGGATTTATGGTGATGATGGGACTGTAAAAGAGCTAGTTCTCCCTTCATTTTCTGCCTCTCATTCTTCTCCATTGCTAATGAAAAACAATCACTTCCATGAACATTTTACTCCTGGGCAAGATCAAATGAATATTTCAACATAAAAGGCGTTACCAAAGGAATTTTCTTATTATTTTTAAATGCTGGAGGACAGTTCCAAATGAAAAGACAGTGTGATGTGACAGCACAATCTCCAAACTAGATCCAGCATTACAGGTGCTTTAACAAGAGAAAAACAAGTAGAGAAGAGATAAAACTACAGTAAATGAGGAAGTGAGAATTATCTCCCACCAGTCATTTCAGATCTTTGAATCAACAGGATATTTCAATAAAAATGAAGGTTATTAACCACTTGCAGCTTCTACACTGTTGTAGTTGTGATTCACCATTATCTTTATCATTAACACCAGCATTTTAAGTCAAGTGACTGTTTTTTTAAAAAAAATTCACAGATAATATTACAGACATTTGTAATCTCTTAATACCCACAATTTAGTATCTCATCTGAAATGTCCACACACTTAACAAAGTTATTTGCTCTTTATGTCCTGTTGTATAATTATATATCACTAACTGAAAGCAGTGGGCATTTTTTAGTCCAGGCTGTGATTGATTATTTTGTTTGCAAAAAGATACTGAAAATGCTGTGTTCAGGATTATGTTGTAGAAATGTGCAAAGTATTATAAATTTGCAATGAACTTGGATTTGTGTAAAACATTTGAACAATACTTGCCAAATTTATATATAATCAAAAACAAAATTATATTGTGTGTACTTTATTAAAAAATACCTGTTTTGAATTCTATATTCTACTTGGAACATTCTCCTTGGAGAGAATTTACACCAACATTCCCATCAACATTGCTATGAATAAAACTGAATTTGTGCTTATGCCTGGCATTGTGTCCTTTTCATAATATTCTCATTTCTTTGTTATCATTTCTAATCTTCCTCTGTTATTGGTAAAAGAGAAGACAACTGTGAATGAGTCTGCTGTTACATTCTGAATGAAAGAAATAAAATTATTATTGAATAGTCTAAAAATTGAGCAGAAAAGATGCCAGAAAGTATCAAAGTTTGACCATTAGCTCATCACAGAACAATCAGCTTGCAGTAGCAGAGCCATGCTGCAAATGATGTTTTGCAGGCCAGATACTAATTTATACAGCTATACACTCAGCTACATCCCATAGAAGAAAGCAGATTATTCTCTCAGTCTCCTATTGCTAGAAAGATTTGATTGGTGGATTGTGTTTATTTCTAATCCCTGACTGGCTGACTTAATTAGTTCAGTTCTCAGTCTGCCCTCAGCATAAACAAAACTCAGCTGTGGATTTCTGGAAGAAGTGGCTTTTGTTTTGTGGAGTAAATACATACCAACTTTTCAGTTAATTACATGGAAAGATAATCTGGGACTACCTCAATGTTTTTAACCAGCAGTATGCTCATGTGACTCTTTTTGTCTGGAATTGTTTCTTTCTAATTTATTTTTATACAATTTCTCCATGACATGATTGTAGCCCATTGCATTCCAGAATGTAAGAGGAGGCTTCCACAACCTTTCACTTCAAAAATGCTGATTAAATTGCATAATCTATTAGCCAGCATCCAGCCAATTGACTTCGGAGAGAGGCATCAGTATGGTGAAGGCTGTATTTTAAAAAGAGCTTGGCCACGGAACAAGTTACTGATAATAGTATTATAATAATAACATACTTAACGTTCTGCAGAACTTCCAAGTAATTATAAAAATTAATTTTTTTAGGGAAAGGCAATCCTACTCAGACCTAACTTTGGGACTGTGATGGATCATACAAAAAGCAATTCTTTTTCAGGGATCCAAATTTTCCAAATTTGCATTTGTTTTGACACCTGCTGCTGGCATCAAGCTCCCTTCGTCCTGTGTGCTCCCACAGGGAGGGTCTCCTCAGGGTACCGCCGGTAAAAGATTGCCGGCGGACAATACCCAGGGGAGGGCCTTCTCTGTGGGTGTGCCGGCCCTTTGGAACCAGCTGCCTGCAGAGCTTAGGACTGCCCCTGACCTTCGCTCATTCCGCTGGGACCTGAAGATCTGGCTCTTCAGGCTTTCTGGCCTAGACTGAGAGTATTAACTGGGGTTTTAATTGTATTTTTAATTGTAATTGGGTTTTTATTTTAAGGTTAGTGTAATTATTTTAATTGTTTTTAATTTTTGTAACTTGTTGCATTGTTTTAAAAAACCTTGTGAACCGCCCTGAGTCCTACAGGAGAAGGGCGGTATATAAATTTAATAAAATAAAATAAAATAAATAAATAATAAATATACTGGATCAGAATTTTCACAGCATCCTTGGCCCAGCCTGAGATGGGGATGTATACATTATCAAAGTATTGACGATTCTCACCCCAGATTGACATGACCTCTCAGTGGTTTCATATAGGTATTCAGCTGATTTCCCCACATGCACCCCCCAGTAGAGCTATCTATTCAGAAAGGAGCAGAGCCACCATAAAGTAGTGCCTCCTATTGCCTACCATACATACTAAGTTACGTAAATCCGCTAGGAGGTTTAATAGGACCAGGAAAGGCACAGTTCTGTGATGTCACAACAAAGATAATCGATCAGAGTAATAAATATATTAGGCCCACATTGTGCCAGAATTCTGACCAAGAGGAATCAGAATAATCTATTTCCTGTAGGATTCTCTTTAGCTAACACTCCATCAAGTACTTCTCCAAAAATGTAAAATTGAAGATTCACTGGAAATTATCTATACAGCTGATTAAGAGATATCTCTTTCAGGAAAGTTACAGTACTACTTCCTGCAAAACATGATATTTCTAATATTTCTTAACAACATAGTCATGATGATATAGCCAGGAAAATTAAGAGAATGTTCTAAAATAGTAAACTTCAGAAACACGTTTACAAAACCATAGATTCATATTAATTTATTCAATGCTGGATATTTTGTCACAGGTGGAGATGTCACTATATATAGATAACTGAACTGAATTATTTCTCTACTGTTGTCTGATATAATAGTCATAGTATACTCATCTTCATCATATATTTATTTACAGGATAGTTGATTAATTTTATCAAATTGCTTCTTAATACGTGACATACACCTACTTGCTTCTAGCAGGATTTTTGTGTCCTGAGATCCCAATGAAACCCCAAAATGCTAGATTAGATAATGTGATTTTCTAACAGAGAAAAACAGTTAATGGTTGTAAATGAGACAATCAAAACAATTTCATGTGTGCAATAATTTTGAAGGATTTATCAAGAAAAGAATATTTGATGACATTTATGATTTGTTTTGAATTACATGTGTCTACTGTACTTAAATTGCCATTATATGAATTTGAGAGCTGATTAAGCACTACAAGTAAATTTTCCATAGATTAATCATTAGAAGATTAAAGAGAGTGGGGGACAGAAAGAGAAAGGAATAACATCAGTTGGAAGGAAAAGAGAATTACCTCACCTATTTGATTCTTCCAAGATTCTGAGGTATAAAACATTGTCCCAAAATATCTGGAGAAGGAGATTTGTCCTGTGCTGGTCATCAATGTTGTTTTGCTTTATCATTATTTTGGACTTCTGGTAGTCAATATTTAATTTCCGAAGATCACAAAAGAGTGCAATAGCATTCAGTGTTCTTCTGAGTCCAATCTGAGAATAAGAAATGACCACAGCATTGTCAGCTTATAGAATGTAGTGGCATCTGACATCCATAGATCCATAATAAGTAGATCTAAGACTTCACCATATTGTTGATACAAAAGTTGAATAGTGCAGGTACTAACATACATCTCTGTCTGATACCTTTGGAAGTATTTAACTTGTGAATGCTTCTTAAAGGTTTGAAACAAGGTATTAGTCTGTGCTGTAGTTTCTGAATTAAACATAACAACTTGGTTCCTGCAGACCACCAAACCAGTTCCTTTCTAAACATGGAGGGGAGCTGAACTCGACAGACAGCTCTTTCACCATAGAGATCACTTAACAACTGCAACTGCTGAGATTCTAGTCCAACTGTAGTTGAGAACTACCAGTATTAGATGATGCATTACAAATATCTCATTTATCATACAGCAGCCTTCTTGGAAGTTTCCCCTATAATTTCTGGTTCAAATGCCTAATACAGAATTTGCCTATTATTCTCAATAAACTAAAAGGTTTATAGTAGCTCAGGACATTTTTTGCACCTTTCTTGTAAATACGACCCACTGTTGCCTTTTTCCAATCCTCAGGGATATTTCCTATTTGGTCAATGTAGATGAACAAAGAATTAAGAAGAGGTACCCACCAATCTTGAATATCTTTGGTGAAATACAGTTACAATTGGTGGCTTTTTCTGTTCTTAGACATTCTATAAATTTAAAAATTTCAGAAAGACTGCTGGCCAACACTCAAACATAGAGGATGAATAGATATGGTCCTATTAGTTCACCTTTTTGCTTTTCCTTTTAGAAGCATTGTGTCTGCCTGGGGCAATGCAGAGGTGCCTCATGATATATCTTACTTGCTTCAGGCACGAACAACACTTCAAAGGGTGTTAGATGTAGCATGTAGGATGAAAAGTAGCATCTAGAGGCATGCACCAATTCTTCCATGAATAATAAAGCAGGTCAAGTACACTGGTCACAGATTTGGAAAGTAAAGTCAGATACCTTAAAGTAATTCCCCCCCAAAGGCCTCTTGCTTTATCTTGATAGTCCTTACTCTGTAGCTCACTTGAGCTTTGCACACTCATGGCTTTGTAATGGAGCAGAAACACAACTCTCAACATTACAGTGACACAGGTCATCTGGGTTGCATTGGTCCTTGGATACAGTCGACCTTTTAAATGACTGCCTTGTTAGTTGGAATTTTCTACCTTCCTTTAAAAACTGTTCCAAAAGAAGGTGCCTGCAACCAATTAACTAGAATTTATTATCACATATGCCAGGGCTCATATTACAAAAAGCTATTGAGCAAATTTTCTGGTTAATATGGGGGAAGTAGAAGTAGTTGACTGATAGAATTTTAATCTTCAAGAACCTTTTCCTAGGAAAATATAAGCTGCCTAATCCATAACTCATCTAAGCCTTTATGATTCTTAAACCCTAATGACTTCAGAATCTTATAGCACTTTTAATAATAAAAATTTACTTCAGGCATTGTAAATGTGAATTAAAAAATAGTCAGATGAAGGCCTATTTAACCCTTTTCCCTCTATTGAAAACTCCCTTAGTTGCTTTCCATATGTGAGTAGAAGTGCAGCTGGGTGAGCGTCCATAATTATGAACAATAAAAACTTGAGAAGAAAACATTCAATATGCTCTCCCTTATCAACTGCAAGATGCTCTGCCTGCTAAAAAAAGTTGGATTGTGAGGATGATGTGACTATCTCTTATTCACAGTACTTGGCTGCATTTCATAAACAACAAACAACAAATAAATCTCTAGATTTGTTTTGTCTGTGTCCTTCATAGCTTCCCATTTATCTTTGCATTCATAGCATCTTGCAATGTAAAAGGTCCTGGCATATAATCATTGCTTTCAAAAAACCCAGAGATTTTCCAGATTTACAAATGCAACACATTTATTCTCTCCCTTAAAGTTGTTGTTAGTTGCGAAGTCGTGTCCAACCCATTGCGAACCTATGGACAATGTTCCTCCAGGCCTTCCTGTCCTCTACCATCTTCTGTAGTCCATTTAAGCTCACACCTACTGCTTCAGTGACTCCATCCAGCCACCTCATTCTCTGTCATCCCCTTCTTCTCTTGCCCTCAATCCTTCCCAGCATTAGGCTCTTCTCCAGTGAGTATTAAGTGGCCAAAGTATTTGAGTTTCAACTTTAGGATCTGACCTTCTAAAGAGCAGTCAGGGTTGATCTTCTCTAGGACTCGCAGGAGTCTTCTCCAGCACCATAGTTCAAAGGCTACAATTCTTTGGCGCTCAGCCTTTCTTATGGCCCAACTTTCACAGCCATACATTGCAACTGGGAAGACCATAGCCTTGACTATACGCACTTTTGTTGACAGGGTGATGTCTCTGCTTTTTAGTGTGCTGTCTAGATTTGCCATGGCTTTCCTCCCAAGGAACAAGTGTCTTTTAATTTCTTGGCTACAGTCCCCATCTGCAGTGATCTTGGAGCCCAGGAAAATAAAATCTGTCACTACATCCATTTCTTCCCCATCTATTTGCCAGGAATTGAGAGGGCCAGATGCCATGATCTTGGTTTTCTTAATGTTACGTTTCAAGACAACTTTTGCACTCTCCTTCTTCACCCGCAACAAGAGGCTCTTTAGTTCCTCTTCACTTTCTGCCATTAGAGTGGTATCATCTGCATATCTTAGGTTGTTGATATTTCTCCTGGCAATCTTAATTCCAACTTTTGATTCATCCAGCCCTGCCTTTCTCATGATGTGCTCTGCATATAAGTTAAATAGGCAGGGCGACAGAATACAGCCTTGCCGGACTCCTTTCCCAATTTTGAACCAATCAGTGGTTCCGTGTCCAGTTCTCACTGTTGCTTCTTTACCCACATATAGGTTTCTCAAGAGACAAATGAGATGGTCTGGTACTCCCATCTCTTTAAGAACTTGCCACAGTTTGTTATGATCTACACAATCAAATGCCTTAGCATAGTCAATGAAGCAGAAGTAGATGTTTTTCTGGAACTCCCTAACTTTCTCCATGATCCAGCGTATGTTGGCAATTTGATCTCTAGTTCCTTTGCCTCTTCAAAATCCTGCCTGTACTTCTGGTAGTTCTTGATCTGCATACTGCTGGAGTCTAGCTTGTAGGATTTTAAGCATAACTTTACTAGCATGTGAAATGAGTGCAATGGTGTTATAGTTTGAACATTCTTTGGCACTGCCTTTCTTTGGAATTGGGATGTAAATTGATCTTTTCCAATCCTGTGACCACTGTTGAGTTTTCCAAATTTGCTGGCAAATTGAGTGTAGCAGTTTTACTGCATCATCTTTTAAGATTTTGAATAGCTCAGCTGGAATACTGTCACCTCCACTAGCTTTGTTGTTGCTCAGATTTTCTAAGGCCCACTTCACTTCACATTCTAGGATGTCTGGCTCGAGATCAGTGACCATCTCATTGTGGTTATCAGGGACATTAAGCTCGTTCTTTTATAGTTCTTCTGTGTAATTTTATCACCACTTCTTAATCTCTTCTGCCTCTGTTAGGTCCCTACCATTTTGGCCCTTTATCATGCCCATTTTTACATGAAAAGTTCCCTTCATCTCTCCAATTTTCTTGAAGAGATCTCTGGTCCTCCCTATTCTATTGTTTTCTTCTATTTCTTCTCCCTATTCTATTGTTTTCTTCTCCCTATTCTATTGTTTTCTTCTAGTTCATTTAAGAAGGCATTCTTATCTCTTCTAGCTATTCTCTTGAATTCTGCATTCAATTGGGTGTATCTTTCTTTTTCTCCCTTGCCTTTCACTTCTCTCCTTTCCTCAGCTATTTGCAAAGCTTCCTCGGACAACCATTTTGCTTTCTTGCATTTCTTTTTCTTTGGGATGGTTTTAGTTGCTACCTCTTGCACAATGTTGCGAACCTCCATCCATAGTTCTTCAGGCACTCTGTCTATCAGATCTAATTCCTTAAATCTATTTGTCACCTCTATTGTATATTCATCAGGGATATGATTTAGTTCATATCTGAGTGACCTAGTGCTTTTCCCTACTTTCTTCAGTTTAAGCCTAAGTTTTGCAATGAGAAGCTCATGGTCTGAGCCACAGTCAGCTCCTGGTCTTGTTTTTATTGACTGTATAGAACTTCTCCATCTTTGGCTGCACATAGTCAATCTGATTTCTGTGTTGACCATCTGGTGATGTCCATGTGTAGAGCCATCTCTTGGGTTGTTGAAAAAGAGTGTTTGTGATGACTATCGTATTCTCTTGACAAAATTCTATCAGCCTGTGCCCTGCTTCATTTTGTACTCCAAGGCCAAACTTGCCTATTATTCCAGTTATCTTTTGGCTTCCTATTTTAGCATTCCAATCCCCCATGATGATAAGGACATCATTTTTTGGTGTTAGTTCTATAAGGTGCTGAACCGGTCAATTTCATCCTCTTCAGCACCAGTGGTTGGGGCATAGACTTGAACTACTGTGATATTGAATGGATTGCCTTGGATTCGAACTGAGATCATTCTGTCATTTTGGGGATTGTATCCCAGTATTGTTTTTCCTACTCTTTTATTGACAATGAAGGCTACTCCATTTCTTCTGAGGGATTCTTGGCCACAGTAGTATACCTGATGGTCATCTGAATTAAATTCACCCATTCCTGTCCATTTTAGTTTGCTGATTCCTAAGATGTCGATGTTCAGTCTTGTCATCTCTTGTTTGACCATGTCCAGCTTTCCTTGATTCATGGATCTTACATTCCAGATTCCTATGGAGAAAAAATCTTTACAGTATTGGACTTTCCTTTCACCACCAGATATATCCACTGCTGAGCGTCCTTTCGGTTTTGGCCCAGTCACTTCATTCTTTCTGGCGCTACTAGTACTAGCTCTCTGCTCTTCCCCAGTAGCATATTGGAAGCCTTCCAACCTGAGGGGCTCAACTTCCATCATCATATCTTTTTGCCTTTTGGTACTGTCCATAGGGTTTTCATGGCAAAGATACTGGAGTTGATTGCCATTTCCTTCTCCAATGGATCACATTTTGTCAGAACTCTCTGCTATGACCTGTCCATCTTGGGTGGCCCTGCACGGCATAGCTCATAGCTTCATTAAATTATGCAAGCTCTTTTGCCATGGCAAGGCAGTAATCCATGAATCCAGATCCAAAAGACTTATTTTAAAACAGAGAAAACATGTACCAGGAAAAAGTTCAGTGGGTTCCCAGTTGTGCTGCAAAAAAAAAGACTAAACTAATGAAGTCCTGCTCCAATTTAAACTCAAAAACTTTCAAAAATTGCTTATATAATAAACACTTATATTTTCACTTGCTTTTCCTGGAGGCCAAGGTTAATGCAAGATTGTAGAAGCCTATACATTTGCACACAGGACTTGGTATGATTTTGCTACCTCTAATGATTTGATGATATGAGGCATCATAAGGATTGTTATAAATATTTGCAAATCTTGGGACTTTCTGTGGGGGTTTCCTCCATTACTGGCCATGAAGTATTAAATTAACATGGCACATTTTGTCCTCTTCAGAGAAATACTTGATTGTGACAAAGCTGCAGCTGTCTGGCAGCATACTTATTAGAAGCAGCAAAAGAGGCAGATAGTCCCTTTCAAAGATAAACATTGGCAGGAGGTATAGCAATCTTCTCAATTTACAATTGTTAGAGGTAATACTTGTGGTTTCAGTTTGGAGTCTATTCACTTATGACCAATGATATAATGACTTAATTTGATTTGAATTACACAGAATTTAAAGTAAGGTGTGATTTAAGACTGCATACCAGACTCTTAATTCTAAGCCTAGTAACAATATTATTATTATTA
>JAKJMR010015834.1:163687-176793 GCA_024449315.1 Daboia siamensis
ATGATGATGATGATGATGATGATGATGATGATGATGATGATAATGATGATGATGATGATGATGATGATGATGATGATGATGATGATGATGATGATGATAGAAGTGACCTTGGAGGTCATCTAGTCCAACCCCTTGCTCAGACAGGAAATCTTATACCATTTCAGATAAATGGCTGTCCAGTCTCTTCTTAAAAACTTCCAATATTGGAGCATTCACAGCTTCTGGAGGCAGGTTGTTCCACTGGTTAATTGTTCTGTCAGGAAATTTCTCCTTAGTTCTAAGTTTCTCCTCTCTTTGATTACTTTCCATCCATTGCTTCTTGTCCTGCCTTCAGGTGCTTTGGAGAATAGCTTGACCCCCTCTTCTTTCTGGCAATCCCTGAGATATTAGAACACTGCTATCATGTCTCCCTCTCATCCTTCTCTTCTTTAAATTAGACATACCCAATTCCAGCAAATGTTCCTGATATGTTTTAGCCTCCAGTCCCCTAATCATCTTTGTTGCTTTTCTCTGTACTCCTTCTAAAGTCTGAATATCTTTTTTACATCATGGTGACCAAAACTGGATGAAGTATTCCAAGTGTGGCCTTACCAAGGCATTATAAAGTGGTATTAACACTTCACGTGATCTTGATTCTATCCCTCTGTTAATGCAGCCTTCGAGATCCCTCTCACAGTTACTACTATTGAGCAAGGTACCCTTTATACTATACCTGTACATTTGTTTTTTCTTGCCTAAATATAGAACCTCACTTTTTCACCATTGAATTTCATTTTGTTAGATAGCGCCCAATGTTCAAGTCTGTCAAGATCCTCCTGTATCTTAAGCCTGTCTTCTGGAGTGTTGGCTATTCCTGCTAGCTTGGTGTTGTCTGCAAATTGTCTTATGACTATTTTTCACACTTGCGATGGTTGTGGCATCCCTATGGTCACATGATCCAAATTCAGACGATTGGGTTTTTTTTTCTTTAATTTTCTTTTTTCATTTTCATCACTTCTCATTGACTTTGATGGAACAGAATTTGCTACCAGCATGACAGTAAATAATTCTCAAGAGCAGACTGTAATCATCTTGCATATTTAGTTACAGGGTGGCAAAATGTCCTGTCTTTCATTGCAGAATTTCATTTATCCAGCAATCTACAGCCTTCCTGGCTTCCAATATTTTAACTGCTACTCTTTCTAAAAGAGAGATTAGCAAGGCACAGCACAAAGTTCATAAGTGCAACACTTCTTTTAGAATACTGACTCCAGTTCAGTGAATCAACAAGAACAATTTCAGATTTGTTAGTAAGAAAAGCCGCTACCAGAGTTCTGAATTTTTGGCAACATAGACTGCCATGGCTCTCCTCTTATTTGATTCCCAGGCAGCAGTGCATTCTTCTGAAAATAGCAATTTGAAATAATCAATCACCTTTATTACACTTACCAATGAAACACCGCTGAAGATGTTACCAATCCTGGTAACGAAATGTTCAGAAACCAAGCTTCAAGCTTGGAGGATGAACCTTCATCCTCACTTACCAATAAATATTGTATTAATATTTTGAGAAACGTTACACAGCTTAGGAAGAATTAAAATGAATTTCTAAGTAAATTACACAGATTTCAGTAAACTAAACTAAAATATAAGATAAACCAAAGTACTAAAATGCTAACAGATATCTCAGGTAAATGGGAGAAATTAGTATGATTTTAAACTACTAAGTGAATAAAATATTGGAATATTAAATGCTGAGCAAATAAACTGCTAAACTAGTAAGTGAATAAAATGCTAAGTTTTTTATATTTTGAGTGACACTTTGAATTAATAGTTTTAAAACTGTTGCATGTCTTAAGGCACTGATTGCTTAGGGAATCTTTTAGTGGCATATTAAATATATTCAGCATCAAAAACTTCTCAGTTATATACAGAATTCAGGCAAAATATATTAAATAACAAAAATGATGAGTTAGTAAAGAATCCCTGCAAATTGTATACCTGTGCATATACACATACATAAACACACATATAATATGAATCCATATCTATCATCATCACATTTATATGCTTTTCAAATCTACCATCACTCTGGGGACCTTCAAAATAAAACAATAAAAAAACAATTTACCTGCAATAAGGCCTATAAAGGAAGAGTCTGGAAAAACAACACAATCTAATTTAATAAAGCAAAAACCTCACGAAGACTCCATCTCCCACTCTAGGTTTTGAGGGATCATTTAAATAATTAACAGAGTACTGCAACTGAAACGTGAAAACAATTGTGTTCTAAAGATCTTTTTTCCTTGATGGCATGCATTTTGCCTGAATTTTTTGGAGGCATCTGATCAACATTTATCTTTCTGATGGTCATTTGTCAGGTCTCTGTTTCTAATGAGACTGGTCGTTCTTTGAATATCGACAGATGTTGCTACATTTGCAGGAATGATAAGAGTGGATAATTACGCCACTGTTTAAATAAATCTGTGTACTGCTACACTGAAATAATTATGGTATTCCCAAGAAATAAGGTTTAGATGGTTTTCTGATGCTTTTGATTCAAAGCAACTCTGCTTATACTGTAGCTTATTCAATGCTACATTACGCATCTCTACCTAATCTATAATTTATTTTATACTATAAATCAGTCAGGTAGTGTCAATTCAGAGTTATTTCATGGGTTCCTAAGCAGTTTATGCAGGCATAAATCAGAACAGAATTTTATTTAGAGCCAAAAATAAGTATCAAAAATCTTCTTCATTTGAATAAGCTAGAGCACCAAAGCCCTTAACATCAGGTTCAGAATTTAAACCAGTATTAACCTCCAAAAGATAAAATCTCCTCCAAATGAGCTTGACTCCAGGTAATTGCATAGACAGGGATATTTTGGCAACAGTACAAAAGTAGTTTGACATTGTTTTCTTGTGGATTATTTTTTATTTTTTTTATTTCCCAGTCTAGCCTAAGGCCTTGGATTTTTTTATTTTCTTCTATCTAAATATTAATTAGTATTAACCTTGATTCACTTGTTAAGATGAAAGTCAGTTAAATCTTGTCCATGAGGACTGCTTTTAATCATAATGACAGCAAAATGAAAAAAACATGCATTCTACTGTATATTAGTATGCAAACTTTAAATTACATTGTTGAATGCAAGAGTTTGTATACTATTCCAATGCATATTTTATTACTTGCTCTTGTTTTCCCTCACCTCTGCAGATTCTTGTACTGCTAAAATTTAGCTATTAAGCATTAAAGAATGTAATTTGTGTATGGATGTTTTTGAAAATAACTTTAACTCTCTCATTCTGTGATATTTTAGTTAATGGACCATATTATTCTTCAGCAGAGCCCATTAGAGCACTAGTAACTAGTTAATACTTGGAAAGGCTTAGATTCAAGCTTATTCATTATTTAAGTAGAAGAATGAAATTAACCAGATTTGCTAATATTGATTCCTATTAATTTAAAAGTCCCCGCTTGGAAAGGGGGGATCCAAACATAGCTGCTGTCTTAAGGAGGAGGAGGAAGAGGAGGAGGAGGAGGAGGAGGAGGAGGAGGAGGAGGAGGAGGAGGAGGAGGAAAGATTTCCCTAGTTCTAGAATGATTGAGCTCATTTAATAACTATTTTTTTGTTCAATAGAAGATAATATTTGTAGCTAACAGTTGTAGTTGAACTGTGAGATCTTTGGTGATCTCTGAGTTTGGTTAGTTTCTTGCAGATATTTCAGTATCAAACTAGGTAACTTTATCAGTGTTAATAGGGTTTGTTCTCATTTTATATACTAGTGGCTTACCCTGTCAGTATTGGTGGGAGTGGTCTTGGTGTTCCCTGATTTAATTTTTGCTAGTCTAATGTTAATCTTGGTGTTAATCGCTGCTCATATGGAGTTGATTGATGGTGAGGAGATGTTTTTCATTTTTGGCTTTTTGATCATCTTTTTGGAATGATATATAGATTTGTTTATCTCTATGTGCCTGTTGATGGCTGATTTGTCTGAGTGCCAGGCTTCCAGGAATTCTCTAGTGTTTTTGGATTTGGCTTAGTCTAGGATTCTCATCATTTCCCAGCTGAAATTAAGGTTAAGTCTGTCTCTGTGTAACGAAATTCAGAGGTTTTCATCATGTCTTCTGACTGCTAATTTGTATTCAAATGTGTATGTTAATTTGTCTGTAAGTCTTCTGCCGATTTGTCATGTACAGTAGCTGTTGCAGGCCTTGCACTGAATGTTATATAGATGGCACTGGGCTTTTCTTCTGGGCTGCTGGATCTTTTTGTTTATTTGGTAATTATTTGATAGACTTGTGTTTCTAATTTGCCATCTGCTGATGAGAATATCCAGGAAGGGTAACATCTTGTTGTTTTTCTTATTCCCTAGTGAATTTTATTCCTTTGAATATACATATAGAACATGACAGCAGAAAAAGAGCTAGTGGTCCCTCAAGTCTGCCCTTTCAGTTTATTTATTTTTTGTTTTCTTTTTAATGTTGGTTGTTTGTCTGTGTTTGCTAGTTGGTCCTTTTTTATTATGACAAAGGCATCATTCACATATCAGATCCATACTTTGGGTGGTATGCATGGGAGTGCTATAGATTTCAAGCATTACATTATGGTATCTGCTATTAGTCCTGAGAAAGGTGATCCCATGGGTGTTCCTTTGATATATTTGTCCATCACATTGAAAGTATGTGGTCACACAAAGCTTGATAAGTTCCATGATTCTGGGTATTTCAATCTTGGCATATTTGGTTAGATTGGGTTTGCTATGAAGTAATTGGATTCTTTGGCTAATTATGGATCTATCGATTTAAAAAGTGCTGTGACTTCAAATGAAACCATGATTTCATCTTCAACTATTGCCACATCTTTGATTTTTTGGAGGCACTTTGGAGGTAATATAGAGTTGAATGGAGTATTTGCTTCCCTCTGTGAGATAGCGTAACCTTTTTCTCTATTCTTTAGTAATGTTGTAGGTTGGGATCCCTGGTAACAACACCATTGGACAGAAAGGTATGTCTGGTTTGCATGTTTTACTGTGTACATTGAAGACAGGTCTAATGCTTTTTTTTTCATCTGTCGTTGGTCTTCTAAATGAAGACCAACGACAGATGCTGAAGATCTCCATTTCATGTGCAAACAATGAATCTGTTCCATAGTAATCAGTGGAACAACTGCCTCTAGAAGGTGTGAATGCTCCAACCCTGGAAGTTGTTAAGAAGAGACTAGACAGCCATTTGTCTGAAATGGTCTAAGGCAGACATGTCAAACACAAGGCCCGGGGGCCAGATCCGGCCTGTGAAGTAAAAGAAAATTGAGACAGAAAAGCTTTAGCAAATCTTTAGATAAATTTCAAGTCCTTGCAGGTATAAAAAAGTTATATTAGTATGTCTTTACCTTTTTCCCCCACTCATGAACTGAAAAATAAATTCTGAATTATTCTGTGAAAAACTGCAAATTATTCTGATCATTTGTTCATTATCTCCAGAAACTTCAATGCCTGTTAGATAATAAATTATGTAATGTGCTCTCACATCAAGATTTTCATATCCCATTAATAGAAGATATTATAGAGATGAAAAATGGCAAGAATGGATACCAAGGAGCCATGGTAAAATATATATTTGACAATGAAAAAAAAGTCCTTTTTTCATGAAAAACTTAACAAAATAAAAAAGTGATGAAATGTGAATTAGTAAGATATAGAACCTTTTTTAAAATCACTTAGTCACTTTGCATTGATCATGGGAAAATAGAGAATGAAGCAAATCAAATAGTGAGAGAAGCATAACAAGAAGTTATATAGTCCCAAATCTAGTGCCATTCAAAAGTCAGAACCCTAATTCTCTCACTTAGATGTTTCATCCAAAGTATTTTAATTACACCCATCTATAGTATATAGAAGGGACGCGGTGGCTCAGTGGGTTAGGATGCTGAGCTTGTCGATCAGAAGGTTGGCAGTTTGGTGGGTTGAATCCAGAGTGCTGCGTAGCAGAGTGAGCGCCTGTTACTCGTCCCAGCTTCTGCCAACCTAGCAGTTTGAAAGCACCTAAAAATGCAAGTAGAAAAATAGGGACCACTATGGTGGGAAGGTAATAGCGTTCCATGCGCCTTTGGCATCTAGTCATGCTGGCCACATGACCAAGGAGATGTCCTTGGACAAGTGCTGGCTCTTCGGCTTTGAAACAGAAATGAGCACCGGCCCCTAGAGTTGGAAATGACTAGCATGCATGTGCGGAGGAACCTTTACCTTTATATATAGAGTATATATGTAGTGTTACATACTTTTAATTGCTATATTTTTAGGCACAGGCACATGTATAGAATTAAAATGTCTTCATGATACAGGAATCTATTTTATTAATAGTTTCTTGCTGGTTCACAAACCTATTTGATTTACAAACATAGGATTCCTCAGTAAAATGGCATGAAGGAACAAGATGGCTTTCATGAAATTTTGGCTCACCTTCTCTGACTTTGCAGCATACAAGCCTGAGAACATCCCAGAATTCTCTGCTGAGAAACTTTGAGAAAAATATTTCCAAAATAGAGCAAATTTTTTACATGTAGAAACTTGAGACTCTTTCCCAATGATTAACCAATATTGCTAGTTATGGAGCAATGCATATTGTATAAAGGCTTCTCTAGAATGTGAAATCTTAAATTTAGCATTTTTTTCTCTCAGTATTAAGGCAGATTTTGTCCTAATGAGGTGCTTGGGATGCTTAGAATTAAAAATTATCATGTAATCTGAGTGATGGTTGTTTTGTTTTTATTCTCAAAGTATTGCTAGGGAACTGTGGATTTTGGGGATGAATTCCTCAAGCCAGACATAATTACAGTATAGGGATTTTGTGTAGGAATGTCTTCAAGTCAGCATTGACTCCTGGTGATTGCCTAAATAAATTTCTGCAGTTTTCTTGACAAGATTCCAGAAATGATTCACCAGGGCTGAGAGTGAGTGCCTGTCCCAAGATTATCCAGCTGGCTTTGTGCCTAAGGTGAAACTAGAACTTGCTGTCTCCCAGTGTCTAGCCTTAATCACTACACTAATATAGCTCTTGATTATAGTATAAGAGATGTAAAACTATTACAAAGCTATCTAGAAGGCATTTATGAAAATGCAATGTAGTAATCAGGTATTGTTTTAGCTACTGTATAAAGGACCTTGCACCCAGAGGGATTACTTAATTCAATGTTTCTCAATCTTGGGAACTCTAAGATGTGTTGACTTCAACTGGCTCAGGAACTGACTTGTTTGTGCCATTGCCTTAGGTTTTTTTCTATGTAAGAGATCTCAGTTTTTAGTTCCACACAGAATTCCATCAGCTAATTCTTCTCAATATTTTAGTTGCACAGAGGCCAGGGGCAGGGCTGAAGTTCCATATGAATGAATGAACCTTTATTGTCAAAGTACAACTATGTGTACATTGAGATTAGCTGAGCCTCCCTTTGTGCTTCCACCCCCCAACACACAGTGACAACAAACCCTCCATCTTACTACACCATGTGAACCAACTACACCACACACTGGTCTCCCAAGTCAATTCTGCATAAAATTCACAAAAGTTATTTCTCATTCAAAAGCCTAACAGCCCACAGATAAAAGCTGTTTTTCAGCCTGTTGGTGCAGCTGGCTATATTCCTATATCTCCTACCCGATGGTAGGAGAGTAAAGAGATACTGTCCAGGGTGTGAGTCATCCCTGAGAATTTTCCTCACTCTTCCAAGGCAACAAGCCCTGGCGATGTTAACCAGTGGTGTCAGCGGACAGCCCACAATATCTTGTGCTGTACTCACCACCCTCTGTAATACTTTCTTATCCGCAGCTGTCAGACCAGCATATCAAACCACAATACCATATGAGAGGATGCTCTCTATAGTAGACCTGTAAAAGAGGGTCATAAGCTGTCGTTCTACCCTGTTCTTCCTCAAGACCCCACAGGTTTGAATTCTTCCTCATTGAAGGCAATTACAAATCAATATGATTCAGGATAATCTCACAAAAACTTCCACATCTTGGTTTTTCCAGGAGGCACTCCTAATGATGGATTATGAGCATGCATCCAGCATATTTAAATAATGTATTGAAGATCTTGAAGCCATACAGGACTAATCTGCTCTATGTAGGAATGCAGAGCTGTCAAGCCCTTTTAGAAACCAGCAAGATATTTATGTCACATAACTGTTTCCAAATTTTGAACACTAACTTTAGTATGCTTAAATGGTCTCCTCACAACAGTTTTGGAGAGATGATAACTAATAATCCTCTGTGAGGTGAGACAGTGCATCTTATGAACAAAGGGGACCTGTTATACTTGTAACCTCTGAAAGGACTCAGGGACCTGCCTTATATCCTTGGGAAAACATCCAGGAAATTTTGATCTTTTAAAAATATAATTATTATTATCAGACCAGTATAAATCAGTCTCCTTTTTATAATTTTGTTATGCTGCAAATTATTGATTTAATTTTGATTGACTGAAAAGCCCATTTCAACTGTAATTTTTTTATTTTGCTTTGCTTTTATTCCTTTTTATTTTTAATTTATGTTCTTGTTTGCAATACTGGTTAGTAACTATAATAAACCATAATAAAAATATTCACATCTCATCTGAAACTTCTCTTTGTTATTATTTCCATAATTTCTTGTCCTTTGTTTGTATTGTCCTCTTAATTTAAAGTTAGCTTATGTAAAAGAAATGTGTAAAGACTTGAACAACAATATGCTGTAGGGAGGAGGATGTAGCAAGCTAAATAGGATGATATTTACAGTATGTTGTACTTGTCCAAATTTAGAATTTAAGTTCAAGTATCATTAATTTTTCAGACTGTCTGCAAATTTCCTTAAGATTAACTTGCTGATCCATTGCAAAATTTAAAGATAACTGGCTTATTTGTCTAAGTTGTTCAACACATCTTTAATTTTCTGCAATTAAGTGTGTTGGTTTTAGCTTCCCATTGTTTGCTGTGCTTTCCTACTCCCTCTTATTTCTTGAGAATAATAAAGTTGTATCAGATCTTTTCTTGCCTTCTGTTCTGCTACTTTTTAAATTTCATATCATATGCATTTTACTCTTGTAATAAAAAACCTGTTTTATTATCTGTTATAAATATGTATCCAATTGTGCCTTACATTGATAGGGAGGAAAAAGGCAATGCTGAAGATGGATTAAATTCCACAAGATGGTTTCTAAGTTGCAAACAACATTTTGCTAAGAATAGCATATTTATTTTTATACCAAAAAAAAAATTTCTTTACAGGAACATCTCTGAATAATATTAAATAGCCAGCCGGACTTCCTAAAATATAAGTAATCTGGATTGTTTTTCTTGCTTTGTAGGTTGCGTGAGTGTAGTCTCTATAATACAGCAGCTTTCTCAAGTCCACAACTCTACAGTAAAAGCAACTCTGGAAAGATTCTGTACCTACTTACCTGGTAAAAACAATATGCACTACATATACCAATTAATTTGTTTATATGCTTATGATATGATATACAATATTGCACTTGTTATAATTAGTCACAGATATTTTGAATTAATGAAAAGTAATAATTTATCTCAGAGTGGCTCTCAACTCATCCTTCTCTAAAGAAACAATTAAGGAATTTCATCATCCCAAGCAACCTGCCTTTTGTGAAAATCTTTCTAGGGCTCTCTTGTTCTAGAAAGGGAGGATGTTGATCTTGTCAGAGATATCCAGAAACCTGGAACCTAGAACCAGTTATCTGTATAAAAGGGATAAAGTGTTTTTAAGTCCAAAACAAAAAGACAACATGTCAAGCACCAGAGAAATCAGGAGATCCAAGCAGTTCAAATGGGTATAAAGATTTATTGCAAGGTTAAGCTCTCTATAGGAATCTAAACTAACAGCCATAGGAAATTGGGGTAGATAAGGGTAGAAGGAATTCAAGATAGGATGGACTTAGTTCTCTTATGGGCATGAAGGGACTCATGACTGATGCCGTGTTTGACCCCTCCCTTGGGCTCAACCTAGTCATCTCCTACATAGTGTTTGAAAATGACTGAGACACCTTAATTTACTAAAGTATAAGAAGAAGGAAGAGATATATCATAATTCTGTGCCATGATGCTCATACTTATTCATCCAATCTTTAATTGATACAAGTATCTAAACAAGCAAAGAAAAGAAAATTTTATCATGTAGGCCAATGTATAATTCGGCGAAATTCAATGTTGGCAACTTTCAACTTGTGGATTTCAACTCACAGAATTCCTAGTCAGCATGAAGTCCACAAGTCTTAAAGTTGCTAAGGCTGGACACCCTTGGTATAATTGATAAAGTAAGAGACACAGTTTTAATTATAATAGGAAAAACAAGAATATATGTTCTCATTAAAAGGAACAGAAATTCAACTAGATACATTGAAATCTAAATAATGATTGCAAGATATACCTGAGCACTAATATTTCATAAAGGCTGTGCTTTTAAAACCAACTAGATTGTAGAACTTTGCTTTTTATATCTCTTTGCTGCCATATTGCAACTGAACATTAATTCCATCCACTATAATAACTAATAGGACAAATAAAGTTCCCAAGACCCTCATGTTAGACCTCCTACTTGCTTGCTTTCACATTTATATTATTGTCAAACTAGAATCCTCTAATGGGAGATAGTGACATATTTATTTCCTTCTTGTATTTCATTGTTAATTTTTTTGCAGTGCAAATGTCTAGTTTCAGTAATTGTTAACAGTAATTGATATAATTTCCACAGATGAGTTTCATAGAAATATGATCAAAGTTTTAAAAAGTATTGAACCACATATATTAGTTGTGGGATACAAAGTTGCCAAGAGTCACTCAGAGCAAACTATCAGAGCAAACTGGTCCACTTGGTTATTTGAGCAATGAGTTCATCTTAGCAGTGGAAAGGCACGGAGACTATAGCACCAACTCTAAAACCATACTGAATATGTTTTGCAAAATTACCTGTCTCTGGTAGCATGCATGGTGGTCCACCAAATATACCACTACTGATCCTTTCTAGCAATCAGCATGAGGTTGTTCCTGGAGATAATGTAGACAAAAATGCTTTCAGTGAAGTTCAACCAGTATTTGTGCTGATACTGGGGACTATGTAAAAAAAAGCAAGAACTCTGAGTACATTTTAATGATATGAATGGATATAGCCCTAGACACTCGCATAGGATTTAATTTCACTGTTCATAAGAAATAACCTTTTCATAAGCAAAAGGAAAACCAGCAAATTTATGCCTTATCATAGAAATTGTTTTTGATGTTGCAGACTGATGATACTTTGTGAGCAATTTGTCCTGGCAGGAATGTATACATCTTGCTATTGTAGCCATACCTAATTGCTTCTTATCTTATTAAATCTGCAATGTTTTCATTGAAAGTGATTTTCTTCTTTTCCAGGGGCCCAGAATATATTATTTTTATGACTGCAAATTGGCTATTGGGAATATTAATTACTGAGGCCAAGACTGCACAGCAGTTTGGTTTATTTTTGAAATTTAGCTTTGCAATTTTCCTATAATTTCAAATAAATAAGAAATTAGTAAAGGTTTATTTTCTTATAAGTGATGAAGTCAAGGGAAATTGCATCATAAATGCACTTATATATTTTTTTTTTATTGAAAAGTTTTTCAATACATTTTAACTTTAACATCCCATCCCCCACCCATCCCTCCCTTCCCAACCCTATCCCACCCTCTCACCCTCCCCTTCCCCCCTCCCCCCTCCCCGACTTCCCAGAGCTGAATACAAGGTATAAAAGTAAAAAAAAACAATCATAAACTACCATATACTAATAACAATAAACTATTAAGTCTCTCGCACTTTAGCTCTTATAAGTTGACTACAAGCAATATACTTATTCAAATGCTAGATGAAACTTTTTAGTCCCATATTTATTCTGGATGTAATCAATCCATTTTTTCCACTCCACAATATATCGTTGTTGCGAATGGTCTTTCAAATATGCTGAAATCTTCGCCATTTCCGCCAGGTTGGAAACTTTTAAGGTCCATTCCTCTATAGTCGGCAGTTCTTCCTTCTTCCAGTATTGCCCTATTAAGAGTCTCGCTGCTGTAATTAAGTTCAGCATCAGATTAATGTCCGCCATGGTAGTATCAGTAATAATGCCCAGTAAAAACAATTGCGGACAAAACTTTATCCTTTTCTTGAATATCTTCTGCATATTCCACCAAACTTTAATCCAAAATGCTTTGATCTTTTTACAAGTCCACCATATATGAAAGTACGTTGCGTCTTCGCCACCACATCTCCAACATTTAGGCTGATAATTCGGATACATACTTGCTAACTTTTTGGGATCTAAATGCCACCTATAAAACATTTTATAAAAGTTCTCTCTTAAGTTTTGAGCTTCCGTAAATTTTACATTTCTCACCCAGATCTTTTCCCAAATGTCCATTCTGATAACTTCCTGAATATTCTGTGCCCATTTTATCATACAGTCCTTAACAATTTCTGTTTCTGAGTCAATCTCTATCAATGCAAGATATATCCGTTTGATATGTGCTGAGCCCTGATTTCTAATTTGCTTTACCAAATTTTCATCATCCATTAGAAAACCAATTTTCTGATCCTCTTTCCACCTGGCTTGTAATTCCCCATACTGAAACCAGGTTTGAACAATCTTTTTTCCTCGTAAAAAATTATATGGCTTCAAACACCATACATTCCTCTCCAAACTCAAGATTTCCTTATATGTAGTCACATCATGTTTGAATCCAACATTTATATTCTCTATTGCGTGTTTGGGTATTGCCCATAAAGGTATCTTGTAGTTTAACTTATGTCTATGCTTTTTCCAAACTCGCAACAAAGCATGTCTCAAAATATGCATTTTAAACACATTGTCTACCTTCTTGTCATACAATAAATATGCATGCCAACCAAATAGCAAATCATGCCCTTCAAGATTTAATAATCTCCCTTGTGTCAAATTAATCCAATCACTTATGGCTGATAATGCAGCAGCTTCATAATATAATTTAAGATTGGGCATTTTTAGACCACCTCTTTCACGCGTATCCTGCATAATTTTAAATTTAACCCGTGGCCTTTTCCCTGCCCAAACAAATTTATTAATACCCTTCTGCCATTCCTCCAA